>PVHP010053595.1:0-10722 GCA_004024765.1 Zapus hudsonius
TAAAAAATCAAGGCCAGCTGGGCGTGGCACACACCTTTAATCCCAGCACTCAGGAGGCAGAGGTAGGAGGATTGCCATAAATTCGAGGCCACCCTGAGACTATATAGTGAATTCCAGGTCAGTTTGGGCTAGAGTGAGACCCTACCATAAAAAAAAGAGAAAAGGTCGGGCGTGGTGGTACATGCCTTTAATCCCAGCACTCAGGAGGCAGAGGTAGAGGATCACCATGAGTTCAAGGACAGCCTGGGACTACATAGTGAATTCCAGGTCAGCCTGGGCTAGAGTGAGACCCTACCTCAAAAAACCAAAAAAAAAAAAAAAAAAAGGAAAAGAAAAGAAAATCATATACTCGTGGCCTTGAATTTAGTTCTTGTTCAGAAAATAGCATGGGTAAATATTTGAGGAATTTAGGAACATGGTCTCATAAAACATTCTCAAAATAATACAACCATTCCTGGTATAAACTAAGTAAATCTGAGGAAGGCAAGAACTATCTAAGTGACCAAGAGGGCCTTATAATTTGAACAGTTCGGGTCTGCTAAAATGATTTATTCTCTACCTTCAATGAAGACCTCTACTCAAACCAGTCAGTTTCTCTTCAGTGTGCCTATGCAGACATTCCTCTCTCCTCCCTCCACCCCACCCCACCCCACCCCAAAACCTAAGCTAAAGCAAAATTGTTCTGTTTTCTCAGAGCTAGCAGCCTCACACCAACGCCAACGACAGTGCAATAGCGCCCTCTTCCTGTCTGTGGTGGGCACTGAGGTGTGCTTCACTGCCTACAGCAGACAGCTCGGGACCTTGGCTAAAGAACATTGTTGGGGTTGGGGCTCAGCAACAATATACAAGGGGCAAGGAAAATCAAAACAACGAAAAACTGGCAAAAAAAAGAATTGAGAAAGCCTGATATTGATGGTGACACTGTTATTAGTAATATTGGTCTCAATATTTTGTCCTTTTCATTGATCTCTTCAGTTAAATATGTCATAATGTCAAAATCCATTTATGGGCTCTGAAAAAATACTAAACAACATTTAATTTGATATATATATATATAATTTTAATATATAATTAAATAAATATATTTTTTAAAGAGTATTGCGTTGCCCAAGGGCATGTTGCCTCCCCCTGGCAACCTGCATCTAACTGGTCACTGATGCGGGGATCCAAAGGCCGCTGCTCCCCTCCTAGCTTCAGAACTTCGCATAGGCTGATGCTGGCTCTGCAGCCCCAGGTCTCCCTTCTCCAGATCTGCCTCCACCTCTTCCCTCCCTCACCAGAGCACTTCCTGTTGACGTCACCTCAGATTCAGCCTGGCAGTGAACTCAACCTGCAGCCCAAGGACTCCCCTTGGCCCTCCATGGACTTTCTCGTGTATCTCCCCCTTTTCTGCAGACCAACTTCTCCATATCTTCTCACCAGCATACATATTTGAACAGATAGTCAACAAAAGACATGTTTGACACATTCCCGTTTTTGTTTATATTTGTTCCCCTCTCCAAGCTAATCATTCTTATTTTAAATTTATTTTTTTTGAGGTAGGGTCTCGCTCTAACCCAAGCTGACCTGGAATACACTATGTAGTCTCAGGGTGGCCTCTCAGGATCCTC
The DNA here is from genome assembly GCA_004024765.1 of Zapus hudsonius. Lineage (NCBI taxonomy): Eukaryota > Metazoa > Chordata > Mammalia > Rodentia > Dipodidae > Zapus > Zapus hudsonius. Next base: position 1,611 of record PVHP010053595.1, read on the forward strand.
CAACCTCTGCCTCTTGAGTGCTGGGATTAAAGGTGTGTGCCACCACACCCCACTCTTTTTGCTTATTTAGACAGAGTCTGATTATAGTCCAGGCTGGCCTTACACTTGCTATTTTCTTGCCTCAGTCTCCTGGGTGCTGGGATTACAGGATGTACCACCATGCTTGGTTAGGTTAAACTTCTTCCTCTTTTAAAAATAGTTTTTTTTAAGGGCTGGAGAGATAGCTCAGAAGTTAAGACACTTGCCTGCAAAGCCTAATGACCCAGTTTTAATCAAACAGTACCCCAGTACCCACAAAGTGGCCCTGGTAACATCCATTCTCTTTCTCTCCTTGCAAATAAATGAATATTAAACAAACCTCCATTCCTTATTAAAAATATTTTTTTTGTTTTTGTTTTTCGAGGTAGGGTCTCGCTCTAGTCCAGGCTGACCTGGAATTTACTATGTAGTCTCAGGGTGGCCTTGAACTCACTGCAATCCTCCTACCTCTGCCTCCTGAGTACTGGGATTAAAGGCATGAGCCACCACGCCTGGCTTAAAAATATTTTTGTATTTATTTGAAAGAGAGAGGATGGGTGGACCAGGACCTCCTGCCTCTGTAATGGAACTCCAGATACATGCACCATTTTCCGTGGGTATAGGGAATTGAACCCAAGCTGGAAGGCTTTGCAAGCAAGCATCTTGAACCACTGAGCATTCTCCCTGGCCCAAGGTTAAGCATCTTGAACTAGCCTACTGTAGTCTCTTCCTATTTCAACCTGTCTTTTGTTTCTTTTTCCCATGCTCGGAACCTAGGGCCTCACACATGCTAGGCAAGTGCTCTACCACTGAGTCACATCCCTTTTAGCCTGTCTTGTTTGCCTTTTTTAGTGTGCATTCGGCTCTGGTGGCTGGTCATTCTGTTCTTTATTTCTCTCCCACTTTCCTATATCCCTTAAGTGCTTGGGGTTTGCAGGGCTCAATTCTTATCCCTCTTCTCATTCATCTAATTCATGAGCACAGCTTCACCATTTTAGTGATGACTGCCAAATCTGTATTTCTACTTTAGATCTTTGCTGTTGAGTGAGACTTTTATATTCAAGTTATTAGCAGACATCCCCACTTCAATGTCCCACAAGTATCTCAACACCAACATATGCACAGTGGCTCTTGTTCCCCATCCCAACCTGGATCCTCCCAGTTTCACTCAATACCACCTCCAGTAGCCACTTACTCAAGTCACAATCCCTCTCCCTGTCACCTCTCCCAACAACTACCATGTCCTGTTGCTTATGTGAGGCTTTTCACATCCTACCATCTCACCTCTGCAATGTCCTAGTTAGGTTGTTTATTTTTATTTATGTGCAAGGAGAGAGAGAGAGAGAGAGAGAGAGAGAGAGAGAGAGAGAGAGAGAGAGGATGTATGGGCACACCAGGGCCTCTTGCCATTGCTGACAAACTGGATAGATGTACCACTTTGTACATCTTGCTTTATGTGGTGTGATGGTTTGATCCAGGTGTTCCCCACAAGCATATGTGTTCTGAATACTCGATCCCCAGCTGATGGCACTTTTGGGTATTAGAACTTTGTTGGGGACGGGATTATGGGGATTGTAGCGAGCTTCCCCTTGCCAGTGTTTGGCACACCTTTCTGCCGATGTTTGCAGTGCTGTGGTAGAGGTGATGTCCACCCTCTGCTCATGCCATCATTTTCCCTGCCTTCATGGAGCTTCCCCTCGAGTCTGTAAGCCAAAATAAAAGTATTCCTTCCACAAGCTGCTTTTTGGTTGGGTTCTTTGTCACAGCAATGAGAAATTTGACTCCAACACGTGGGTACTGGGGAATAGAACCCAGGGTTGGCAGGCTTTGCAAGCAAATGCCTTTACCCACTCAGCCACTCCCATGCCTCCTAGTTAAGCTTTAAACCCACATCACCCAAATGACCCCAGTAGCCTCTTCCCACAGTTGCCCTGCCTTGATACCCTACCCTTCCCTCTGCTGCCTGAAATTTTTTTCTTTTCTCTTCTCTTCGCTTTCCTTTCCTGTTTCTCTTTTCTTTTTCCCTACTCTCCTATGCCTTCTTCTTTCTTTTCTTTTCTTTTTTTATGCTGGGAATAAAGCCCAGAGTTTCCCACATGCTAGGCAAACTACCATTGAGCTACTATAGCCCCAGAGCTAAGTTTCTTAAAAGCAGTTTGGTAGCTGGGGAGAAAGCTTAGTCAGTAAAATGCTTTTCTTGAGGACCTGAGTTTGGATCCCCAGAAATCATCCATGTAAAAGTCCCGGGCATAGTGTGCACTTCTAATCCCAGTTCTGAGAGGCAGACTCAAGCAGACCACTGGGACTCACTGGCCAGCCAGTCTAGCCTAATTATGAAGCTCCAGGGCAATGAGAGACCTTGTCTCAGAAAGAGCTGTGTGGCGTTACTGAAGTTTTTCTCTGGCCTCATACACACATGCACCCTTACACCCATGAGAACACATGTACACCTAAGCCCACACATGTGTGTTAAAAAAGGCATTTTGTATCATGGTGTTCCTCTTTTCAAACTGTCCCCAATGGCTTCCTATTACCTCCAGAAGTGACCTTTGTCACTTCTCTCACCTGGCTCCTGCCTGGTCAGCTTCACTGCCATTCTAGCACAACTGTACTACTTGAAGTGCATTGCATATGCCTCCTTCTGCCATGTCCCAGGGTCCACTTTGTGTATGTCTGTCTCTTTGCAAAGTTACCTCATTACTCTCTAGTGACTTTTTCCTCTCTCCTCCATTGAGCTTCTAGTGTCTTTACCAACTTTTCAGACTCTCTGAAGCTGATTTAGGCCCTCATATTTTCCCTCCTCTTCACAGACATCCATTGGACTGGTCAACCCTCCTTGACACCTCTCTGTCCATTTCTGTCTTTCTACTATGCAGTTTCTTGAAGCAAACAGTTACATGCTATAATCCCAGTACCCGGGACAAGGTCTGGGGTGTGGTTGCCACTTAGTAAATTCTTGCTGGATGAATGGGTCAGGGAGGCCTGAGTGAGTAGCAGCAGGAGGAAAGGGAGCAAGGAACACAAGGAGAGAAAGAATGAAGACACGCCTATCTTACAATTTTGCTATTGTGAAACCCTATTTCCCCTCCCTCCTGGACATGGCGTACCCTCTTGAACTGTGATTACAGTAGCTGTGATTACCAGGAGGATATTGCACAAGTTTGGGACCATTGAAGAGGAAGAGGCTCACAAGACCATGCCTCTCTGTGAATATTTATAGAGCATTGACAGTTACTAGGGGAGGATTAGGGTTCCTAGCATTGATGGGCAGTTAGTGGTTGTGGGGGTGGGGGTTCACAAGGCTCTGCCCTTCCCTGGGAACAGCAATTTGATCAACCATTGCTGAGAGTAATTTTCTGAAGTTATGCAGCCGCCCATAAATTGTCTGTGCTCCTGTAAATAACCCCAATTAAACTCATTGGTTCGCCAAACTACATTTTCACGGAATCATTACTTTTGCTTCAATTTGTTGGTGCCTGTGCTGGTTTATATTGATGGTCAACTTGACAGGACCGCAAATCACCTGAGAGGAATTATGTAGATTATGTTACTTGCAGGGAGTATCTTGATTAGGGTAACTGAGTAGGAAGCCTCACTTAACTGTATGCAGTACATGCCATGGGCTGGAATCCAGGACTATACAAAAAGGAGAGAGTTGGCTGAGCAGCATCATTCATTGCTCTCTGGTTCCTCACTGTAGGTTTAGTCTAAACAGCTGCCAGAAGCCTTCCTTGCCATGATAGACCAAGAATGTAAGATGAAATAAACCCTTCTTCCCTTAAGCTGATTTCTATCAGGTATTTTGTCCCAGAAACAAGAAGTTGATTAACACAGTGCTCTATATAAAAAGTAAATAGATGTTTGTTCATGTCTCCTCAGAAGGGGTTCCCACATCACTCTAGTGATGGCCTGTGACAGACTCAGATGATCCCAAATGCTCTAGGCAATATGGGGTGATTGTGATCTTTGTTTCTTTTGGGGGGGGGGTCCAGAAATGGAGCCCAGGGTCTCACAGAGTATGCTAGGCAAGTACTTTGCTTCTAAAATACATATCCAGCCTGTGACTATGATGTCTTCGCAAAAGGACCCTTGCTTAACTTCTCAGCGACCTTTGCTACCTGGTCCTCTGGATGGGTATGGTGGGTATCTAAGAGGCTGGGCTGCCCACCCCAAATACTGCCTCGTGCTGAAAATCTAATCAAGAGCCTATGTCTTGGGAGGTAATAAGCCCTAAGGGGGGAAGCTACTACTATTGTCTGGCTAATTGAGCATATTATGCCCACAAAACTGCCCTCTACATAACTGTGTTTGTGTCCATATATTAATACTATTCTCACTTTTTTGGTTAGAGAAGCTTCTCTTCCTTTTCAGATAACAGTGACCACTGGGGTGACTCAAAATTCACCGAAGTGCTAAGAAGTGACAGAGGAGTATTCAGCATGAAGTAAGACATCTCTATGACACCCTCCAAGGCTCAGGGAACATTGCAGAAGACTTAGCGGAAAAAATATAAGAACCAAAAGGGAAGGAGTGCTTGCAATACTGTCTTCCAAACACAAAGTGGCCTTGATATTCATGACCTCGAAGTGGCTGATGCTGCCTACACACATCCTACATAATAGGAGGAAAAAATGACATCAAAATAGAAGAGAGACTACTTGTAAAGAAGAGACAGTAGTGGAAAGGTATTATGATCATGGTATATCGTTTATATTATGGAAGTTGCCAATAAAAAGCATAAAAAGATTAACGATTAATGTGTGGGCTGTAGAGATAGCTCAGCAGTTAAGGTACTTACTTGCCTGTAAAACCTAAGGACCTGAGTTTGATTCTCCTGTGCCCATGTAAAACCAGATGCATAAAGTGGTGCATGCTTCTGGAGTTCGTTCACAGTGGCTAGAGGCCCTGGTGCACCCATTCTTTCTCTCTCTCTCTCTCTCTCTCTCTCTCTCTCTCTCTTTCTCTATCTGTCTGTCTCTCTCTGCTTGCAAATAAATAAAAATATTTTTTAAAAAGACCAGTGTGAGCTGTGAGTTCAAGTACAGCCTGAGATTACATAGTGAATTCCAGGTCATCCTGGGCTAGAGTGAGACCCTACCTTGAAAAACAAAACAAAACATAAAAAAGATCATTGAGTATCACAAGTTCTGCTGGGTGTAGTGGTACACACCTTTAATCCCAACACTTGAGAGGTAGAAATCATAGGATCAGGAGTTCAAAGCCAATTTGCCTCTGAATAAGGACAAAAAAAACCTCTCTTAATCTCTGAATTTACTCATGATGTTTTAAAACAGATGTCAAGACTTTATTCTGCTTTAGTTGTCTTTTAATAAAACCAGTTCCAGGTGTGTTCAGTCTGTGGGGAGACAAGTCTCCCCATCTTCTGATAATCTGTGTACTTTCTCAAGGTTTGAGGAGCTGATTCTCAATTCCTGGGTCAAAGTGAGTTAACCCCAAGTTGTAATGCTAAAATCTGTTATTTATAAACAACATAATTTATGCATAAACTATTAGATATTATATTGAAGATTCACCTATCTTATAGTGATGGGTAATAAAAATAATAAAACATCAAATTGCTTTAATAAAAAAGTCCAGTGTGGTAGCATGGACCTGTAATCCCAGTACTGGGAAGGGAGAGACAAGAGTAACTCCGAGGTTCACCAGCCAGTCGGTCTAGTCTAGTTGGTGAGCTTCAGGGTTATCCTCCAGTCAAGACATACAAGTGCACGTGTATGCATGCGCAAACACACCTCTCCCAAGATTCACATGACACCCTTACTGTGGTATATCAGAATTTCCTCCCATTCCTTTCAGAAGGTGCATGTGTAGGAATAGCCTCCCACCAGCAAGGCTGCAGGAAACCATGGGCACTTTCCAGAATAGGGCCCTTGAATTAGCACCCTTTTATCAGAAGCCGACTGAGGGTCAGAGAGGTAAAAGTGACTTGTCCAGGGTCTTCCAGCAAATCATGGTCAATGAAACTGGAAAATCCATAGGTTTGTGGTTGAGCAGACTGGTTAATGCTTGGCCTCCCACTTTGGTATAACTTTTATGGATTTCTTCTTGTTTTGCTTCTCCCCACCCCGATTTCTTTTCTTCCCATCTATAGAGACCCGTTGGCAGCCAGATCGGAGTGGTTTGTCCTATCTAGGAGCAGGAGGTAGAGCTATCAGATTGGCCTGTGCCTCATCTTCAGGGGAACCAACTTGGTTTCCATGAAATGCTATGGGAAGAATAGCAGTGGGCTTTCCCGTCAGGGCCCAGCAAGATCTGCTGGAGGTGTGCTCTTGTCAGAGTGCACTGATGGGGAACAGGGAACCTTGGGGCTTGGCAGTCTTTAGAGAAGAAAGGACAGGTCTTGATCACTGGGTGACATTGTGAAGATGTTAGAGCAAAGGTATTGATTAAAGGACCATTTGGGGGCTGGAGAGATGGCTCATTGGTTAAAGGTGCTTATTTCCAAAGCCTGATGGTCCAGCACCCATGTGGAGCCAAATGCACAAGGCGGCACTTGTTTCTGGGGTTCCTTTGCAGTGGCAGGAAGCCTGATGTGCTCATATTCTCTCTCATTAATAAAACACTTAACAAAACAAGAGCCATTTGGTTTCATTTCTTTACAAGGAAAATTGGTTGTGTACCTCCTATGTGCCTGCCAAGTGCCAACTAGGTGCCAAAGGCTACTAGGAATCGAAGAACAGAGTGTCTCCCTTCTTGGAGTTTACAACCTTGGGATATCAGCAAAACTAGTTTATGGTTTTTTTTTTTTTGGATGTAGGGTCTCACTCTAGCCCAGTCTGACCTGGAATGCACTATGTAGTCTCAGGCTGGCCTTGAACTCATGGCAATCCTACCTTTGCCTCCCGAGTGCTGGAATTAAAGGCGTGCGCCATCACGCCCGGCTTATGGGTTGTTTTTAACAAACACATAAATGTGTTTTCTTCACATGTCTGTCCTCAGGTTTTGGTCAGGATTGGAATACCTCCAGGAACTTTGAACTATGTGTTACTGGTGTCAAAGTGGTTCTGAATCTTGGGCTTAACCAATGGTTTGTTGGTAAATGTTTATCAATCAGTTCTCTCAGGAAAATGTATATGTGTGTACATAAATTAATCATACATTTTACTGGTAGAAAGGATGTATAGGAAATAAATTATATGTAATAAAAACATACAATAGGGCTGGAGAGATGGCTTAGCAGTTAAGGTGCTTGCCTGCGAAGCCTAACAACCGGGGTTTGATTCCCCAGTATCCACATGGAGCCAGATGCACAAAGTGCAGCATGCATCTGGAGTTCATTTGCAGTGGCTGGAGGCCCTGGCATGCCCATTGTCTCTCTTCTCTCTGTCTCTCTCTGCTTGCAAATAAATAAATAAATATATGTAAAAACATACAATGTTACCTATCTTAAATTCTATATAGCCAAGTGCTTCTTGCAGAATGCTTCACTTTTGCCCAACTTGTTAATCATTGATTGTAAGGCACAAATGCAGTTCTGGCGTGACTGTTACCTGACATTTTCATTTACATGTGAACCGATGAAGATGTTAGAACTTCATTTGTCAACAGTGTGAGCGGTTACTGTGCTAAAATAGGTTAATGGTTTTCAAACACTGGAAGCCTATTTCCTCATTTTTGTATTATTCATAGTGTATCATCTACAGCTATGTCACACCTTTCTGTTCACTCTGCCTTAGTAATATTTCCCCTATCACTTTCTTAGGTTTAGATAGTCAGCAAAACAATAAATCGGGATTCACTACCATCTCTGTATAATATATGGATGTTGTAGTCACCTTTCTAGTTGCTGCGCAGAAAGAACCCAAGCAAAAGTGGCTTGTGGAGGAATGGGTTTATTTGGCTTATGGACTCGAGGGGAGACTCCATTCTGGCAGGGAAAAAGATGGCATGAGCAGAGGGGTGGACATCACCTCTGCCACAGCACTGGAAACAGTGGCAGGAAGGTGTGCCAAATACTGGCAAGGGAAGCTGGCTTATAACCTCCATAAGCCCACCCCCAACAACACAGCTTCATCGAGGTTGTAAAATCCAAACTGCCATCAGCTGAGGATCAATCTATCAGAGCACATTCATTTGTTTGTGGGTGACACCTGGATCAAACCATGACAAACCATTATGTGCCATTTTAACTATACAGATAGCATAGATATAAATAATCTCAGGAGCATAAAAATGTATATACATATATATGACTATTGTAAAATGATGAGCTTGGGTTATTCATTATCTTCATTAAAATATTTTAAAAATATTTAATTTAAAAAATATTTATTTACACATGTGTAGGGGGGAGGTATGCCAGGGTCTCTTGCCACTGCAAATGAATGCCCATCTGGCTTTATGTGAGTGGCTAGGGAATTGAGCCTAGGTTGTCAGGCTTTGCATGCAAGTGCCTTTAACCACTCAGCTATCACCTTGGCCCCATTCCTTAGTTTTTTTTTTCTTTTCTTAGTTTTTAATAGGATTAAAAATGCATTTTGTTTTTGCAGTGTTGGAGATTGAACCCAGGGCCTTGAGCATGTTAGCTATTTACTCTGCCATTAAGGTACACACTAGCAAAATTTGTGTAGTTTTAGTTAATGGCTATTTAATGACTGTGTGAGAGGGAGAGAGGGGTTCAGACCTTTCTTTTCTGCCTCAAGGAGCCCTGGGAACTACTCCTGAGGGAGCCCACATTTTTTTTCTATATATATATATTTTTTTAATTTAATATTTATTGTCCATAATGAGTTACATTATTTAGTGGGCAAACCATGCGTTGTTATCCCGACTTCCCCAATTCCCCCCCTCCCCATCCCTGATCAGTTGTATATCCTCCTTCGTGGGCTGTCTGTATTAGTCCTTGTGGCAAGGGATCCTGTATATCTTAGTACTACTCTACCACCCGACAGCAGGCCAAAAGATGAGACCATGGCAAGAGATGAGCCACCACAGTCATATTGTGGAGGATCCATATGGAACCCTGCAGAGAAGGACGGGATGAACAAGGGACCCATACCCACAGCCATTCAACCAACTCAGGATAAGACAAATGTGTTTGTGTTTTTCAGGATACAACGAGAGAGCTGTGGCC
>PVHP010053596.1:0-10720 GCA_004024765.1 Zapus hudsonius
CTGTCTCCTCATTATGACAATAACACATTTGTTATGGTAATCAGAGATGGCCCTTTTGCTTATCATCATCTTGGTGGGTGTGAAGTCATATCACATTGTGGTTTTGATTTGCATTTTCATGATGGATGGCTCAGTCTAGCTTCTGCTGGGATCTTCAACTATGAGTATCTACTGGTTTTCTTGAGACAATTCAATTTCTTCTTTTGGTCTGGTGGGCATCTGCCCAACTCTGGCTAGATAAAGGAAAGAGGTTGTGTAGATTTCCCTCACTGCTCTGATTTTAGCACTGTAACTTACTACCACCTGCCTCTGCCTCTGGTTGTTCCAAAAATCTAAAGACTCTCTTGAGTTCCACTAAATAAAATCCCTGTCTTTGGAGGAATAGGGAAAGATGTGGCCTGTGTCTGTGGGAACCTGGGTGTGTTGGTCAATACAGACTGTCAATTTAACAGGATATGGAATCACTTAGGAGATGAACCTCTGGGCGTGTCTGTGAGGGCATGTTCTAGACTGGGATAAGTGGAGTGGGAAGATCCACCCTAACTGTGGGTGGGACCATCTATGAACTTGGATCTCAGTCTGAATAAAAAGGAACATGTGAGCTGAACACCAGCATCTGTCTCTCTGCTTTGAATGGGACCAGCTGCTTCATGCTTGTGCTGCCACGCCCTCCTCTCCATGATGGACTGTATCCCTGTGAACCGTAAACAAATAATTACTTCCTCCCTTAAGGTGTTTTGTCACAACAAGAAAGGTAGTTAATATACAGGGCATCTTGCTTCTCCTTATACAAGTGTATAACCATTTCTTTGGTTTTAGCTCTTACCCTACCATACTTTGCAATCTCGAGCTCTGACTTCTGCAGCTCTTATTTAGACATTTAGTTAAAAAAATATTTCAAATCTTCACAAGATTACCCAGAATAAAAAGAACAGACAACTTTTTATTTATCACATACAATTAATGTGTGTATCACACATCTATCATATGATGGTTTGACTTCAAAATTTCCACTTTATTAAGATGCGAAAGAAACAGAATTTTGGGCATTTCCTGGGCTAGTTTATGCCTTATGATACTCTCTCACAATGCTCCTGCTTCTCAGACATCTCATCAAGAGAGTAAATAAGTGATACTCTACACATACCATGCTGCCAGCATTGAGAGACAGGTAGCAAGTCACATGACACACTCAGTTCTTTACTACAAAATAGGTTTTTGTGTTAAATGACTTTGCCACTGTAGGCTAATTTAGGTGCTCTGAGCATGTTAGAAGGTAGGTTAGGCTCAGGTATGATGTTAATGGCTTGGAAGTATTGAATGCAGTTTTTGAGATTTTTTTCTACAGTGCATTTTATCAGGACATTACTTAGTCATAAACTGAGAAAATTGTGTGTGTGTAATTTTACTTTACTTTTGGCTTCTGCATTTTACACTCTTCCAATCCCTACCCAGGGTGACCAATTCTCCAAACTCTTGTCTCTCATTTTCACTGAGGATGGAGAAGTAGCTGTCATCTTGTTCTAATATTTGGGGTGTGATATTCCAAGAGAGAGAAAAAAAGAAGAGACATAGCTTTATTCTGTTCCCTTGAGCCCACACTTCTCTGAATTACATTACTTATTTCTTATTAAATATTTTGCTCCTCCCAGTCTTACTTTATTTACCTTAATAAGCAATTAGTAATGCCCTATTTTAAATGATTAATTTATAGTTGTTACTACCTTATTCCCGTTTTGGCGGGGATTGGCTTTATGCATGTGATAATTTGAAGTGATACCCAATTTGAGAAGATTTTTCATCACTTTTAACAAGCATTTCTGGAAAAGTTTTTTTTTTTTTTCCAAATGGAGCCCGATTTATTTATAAAAGGTAGAGATGTTTGAATCACAGATATCTCATTTGTTAAAGTTATATTGGAAAGAAATTAACCTAAACCCATCTGAGCATGGTGGCGCACGCCTTTAATCCCAGCACTCAGGAGGCAGAGGTAGGAGAATCACTGTGAGTTCGAGGCCAGCCTGAGACTCCAGTGAATTCCAGGTCAGCCTGAGCTAGAGTGAGACCCTACCTCGAAAAACAAAACAAAAAAAAAAAAAAAAAAAAGAAAGAAATTAACCTAAACCTAAAGGAAATTTAAATAGACAGTAAGATTTAAATAAGCCTTTCCTGTTCTTCCTGTGAATGTGAAATGAAAGGGCATAATAAAGGAATTTAGGGTTATACAACACGAGGAATGGGAGAATTATAGCTCTAGTGAGTGTCACTTTTGCAAATGAAGGACTGGCACAGAAATCTGTTTTTTGGAAAGCTGTGGCAGTTTTTCATGCTAAAGGTGATTGGTCCCGTAGCTCAGACCACGTCCAATTATGAAAAATCTTTTAGCTTCCTTTGGTTTATCTGAATTCTGTTAGTCAAGCCATAGCTCAGAACTGGCATACAAATGAGCTCTTAAAATTCTAATAGCATTTCTTCAGATTCTCATTGTGTTTGTGTTCTCTGGTTGTACAAAAATAATCCGACCCAGGGGCTCCACCCACAGCCTTCTTAGATAAGGTAATCCTCTTGGCAGAGGGTGGGGTGAGGAGGCCTTCTCATGACAGGAGGATTTAGTATAATCCTGAAGGTTTTAATATGAGATCCTATGGTTCTGTCAATACCACAAGTTCTTCAAAAGCTGAAAGGTCAATTTGGTTAAACTTAGAAATGCATCTTAAGAAAACACCACTTCTCTGTAAGAGGAAGACTGATTATTCTGAAATGCAGCAGCAGCCTCTGCTATGGGGAAAGTCCTTTGCTAATTGTGTGCTGATGCTGCCTGGGAGAGCTTCTGCACTTCACTTGCCTGCCAAGGAGCAAGGATGCACCAGATGGTATCTAAAGGTCCTTCCAGGGTGGCCATCTCATGTATCTATAAAACCTCTCATTTATACCCAAGGGTATTTATCAGGGAAAAGTAAGGAGGAGGAAGCTATAGAATACTGTTATTTTATTTTACTTTCTGGTTTTTCGAGGTAGGGTCTCACTGTAACCTAGACTGACCTGGAATTTACTACATAGTCTCAGGGTGGCCTTGAACTCCTGGTGATCTTTCTACCTCTGCCTCCAGAGGTGTGTACCACCATGACTGGTTCAGGATATTGTAAAAAGATATACTTTTATACTAAAAAAAAAAAATCAAATAAAGCAAAGAACCAACTCATTTAGTCATAGCATAAACCAGAATGTGCTCATGTATTTCTTTGAGTTGAGAGGCAACATTCCTATTTCCTATCCCATTTCAATTAAAATTATCCCCACTGTTAAAGGCATTAAGATATAACAGAACAGACTTATCCATTGCTTGTGCTTCCTCTCAATCTGTTAGTTCTCTCCTTTTTCTGTTTCTCTTTGTGTCTTTCTGTCTCTGCTCCTCTCTAGTTCTTGTTTACTCTCTCATATCTATCCATATTTTGCTTTTACTTTTAACTTAGAAGGGAGCCAAGTAGTGAAAGGCGATGTAGACTAATGTGGGGTGGGGGCAGGGCAAAATAAACTAATGCTCAATTCCAGCTCTACTACCAATTAGCTGCGGTGTCCTCACCTAAGTGATGGCTTCCTTTCTTCATTGGTAGCCTCCTCTATGGAGTGGGAGGGCATAACCTGCAAGTTTATTTCTTAGACTGCTAAAAGGAATTAAATTTACTACTGAATACTATATGAAAGGTTATGAACAATATGAGAGCACACACAAATTTAAATGGGAGGCAGCTGTTAGTCCTAAACCCTTTATATATAGAAATTGGGTATTCCTCTACTAAAAACATGAATTCAATCCCTGGTTGCCTATCAAAGAGATAGGCATCTGCCCACATTTTAAAGCAAACTGGTTTCAATGCGTATTTTTATTCTGATAATTATCTGTGAGAAAGAGGCCAATCTCGGTACATCTAAACTGGGTAGAAATGGATACTCACTGAAGATAAAAGGTTCTAATATCATCTCGGTATCCATTAAGTATTGAATTTCAAGAGCTTGGTATGTAGTCACAGTTCACCTTCTATCCTGGGTATCTTTGGATAAGGAAGTCCTGCTGGGTTCATTGAGCTCCTTACTACTTTTGGAATTTACAAACTTTTGGAACTTTGGAGAGTTCTGACAAATCATGTTAAGAAAGAACTTTCAAGCTGGGCGTGGTGGTGCACGCCTTTAGTCCCAGCACTCGGGAGGCAGAGGTAGGAGGATTGCCGTGAGTGCAAGGCCACCCTGAGACTACATAGTGAATTCCAGGTCAGCCTGGACTAGAGCAAGACCCTACCTCGAAAAACCAAAAAAAAAAAAAAAAAAAAAGAACTTTTAGTGCCTTTATATTTTTTATCGATAGCTTGAAATTCTGTCCCTGGATACACAGAATAGGCATATTTGAGAATTAAAGCCAAGCTCCCAGGAGCTCTCTCTTCCCAATTGAGATGTCCCTAGATTCTGCAACTCTTTTTCCCTGGGATAAGGTTTCACACCCTTAACTACTCCCCCCTCCTCCAGATCCTGGTTTGTCTAGCTCTCTTAAAGTATGCTACCAGGATATGTCCCTTGGGCGCTCATGGAAACCTGATCACTGTGGGCACTTTCACCATTCTTCACACTGTGTCTCTTGCAATGTAAGCTGGCATAAGTCTTTCTGTCAGCATGGCATCCTTTCCTTTTAGTTTACCTCGGCACAAGCAGTCTACTGATACTATGCTGGATTGAGAGCTAAAAATGCTGAAGAGTTTGGCAGGACCTTTCTAGAGGACAGGATGGGGTCCTGGGGGGCGCAGAGGAAAAGACAGATGTGGAGATACAAAGGCAGCTCAGATAGAAGGATGGTTAGAGAGGGGAGGTTTAAACCTGGAAGGCAGTATTCTTTGGGATCAGGTCTCTGACATCTCAGTAAAGGATGGAAAGGTTTGCTAAAAATGTTAAGAAAAAGCCATATGGAAACCTACTTTTGTGTTAGCTAATTAAAATTATAATTAAAAAAAGAGAGAGTTTGTGCAGAAGTACCCTCTGTGGGTGGATAATGCTATTCTCAGAAGCCATAGGTTGTTACAGGAAAATCTCAGCACCAGGGGTGGGGTATCTTCTAGTGAGTGGTTGGTCAGGGAAGCTCCTGAGGCCCCCAAAACAATACTGGCTATTGCCAGTGTTCTTAGTTGTTTGTCCACCAGAACTAGATGGTAAGACCCTACTGCTAAACACACCACATGCTTGGGTTGCGGGACACTGAGAAATCAAGCTGGAGCTGAGCTGGAAGTCTCCTTCCTAATGGCTAGCTGTCATAGTGCTGGAAAGTGCTATGCAGCCTGCTGGGGAAGAAAAGTCATCAACAGACTTAACCAGCGGTGAAACCATGTGAACTACACAAGTGACCTACCAAGCAAGATGTGCCAACTGGTTATAACTGTTAAGAGGGTAAAAAACTGCTCTGATTGGATTTGAGTCCTCTTCAGGAGGGAATTCATGCCTAGAACTAAAAACCTAGCCAAATATGTTATGCTCATCTAACTGGCCTCAAAATATTTACACTTATTCCCATAGATTATTGCTGTTCTCACCTTTGGTCAGAAAGGCTTCTTTTTGCAGATGGTGGTGACTATTGGGGAAACTCAAAACTCATCCAAGTGCTGAAAATAAGTGCTCTTGCATGTTCAATGAGACATCTATATCACTCCCTCCAAGACTCAGGGAAAAGGGGAGGAAAGAATGTAAGAGCCAGAGAAGATGGGGAGGAGAGCTCTGGCTTGTTTTATTTGGGACATGAAGTGGCCATTACATTCATGACCTGATAGCGGCTGCCATTACTTGTACAAACCTGCATGAATTGAGCCCCATCAACATTCCATCATAGATGAAAGAAGGCAAAAAAAAAAGATGAAAAAGATATCAGAAGAGGGACTAGCTGGAACGGAGAAGAGGTTCAGTGAATGGGAGGGGGGGCAGACAAAAGAAGGAAGACAAAAAGAAGGGAGAGGATTATGATCAATATACATTATATTCATGTAGGAAAATTGTCAATGTTTTAAAAAGAGAGGCAAAGAATGGGAGGGTTGAACCTTTCCTTATGGTTCTTTGGCTCCTAAGACTTTTAAACTATTTACTAGAAAAGTTAACTTGGAGCTAGCAAATATTGTGATCAGCTATAACAATAATTTTATTCAAATGTGTGTATATTTTTAATGAGATTGTAAAAGTAATTAGATTGTATATTGGGTCCTATGTATTTAACCACACAGAGGAAGAGTTTGTGAAAATAAAAGTTGTCTAAAAACATACAGACATCATTGCTTTTGCAAATTGTGATCTGGCAGCCAACATCCATCATGGTTCAGTGATTCTTTTTTTTAAAAAAAATTTTAGTCATCTTTAATGTATCTTTAATAATTTTTGCCTTATCAGATAAATCATCTAGGTCCCAGTGATTCTTATCTCCTGGTATCATGTCCTTGAATACCTACTTTTGGAGGTGATATCTGGTTGTGAGTGTGAGCCCTTATGAATGGTATTTTTGCTCTCATTAGAGAGGCAGCCTAGGGGAGGTCTTTTGCCCCCCTTTCCATATGAAGATGTAGCAAGAAGACACCATTTAGGAGGGACAGGTTTCTCACTGTATAGCACATCTGCTGGTGTTTTGATCTTGGACTTCTTCTGGTGTGTTGTGCATGTGTATGGTGTATGTACATGTGTGCAGATATGCAACCCTGTGTGCATGTGTGTGGAGGCCAGAGAAGGATATCAGGTGCCCTTCTCTATTCTCTATTGCTCTTTTACCTTATTTCCCTGAGACATAAGGAGTTGACCCTGGAGCTCACTGTTTTTCATTTAGACTAGCTGATTAGGGAGCCCCAGCCCACCTCAGTGCCAGGGTTACAGGAATGCATAGGGATGGAACTCAGGTCCTCATGCTTGCAAAGCAAATGCTCTTACCAGCCATATATCTCTCCAGCCCATTGTCTTGGATTAAAAAAATTTTTTATTTACTTGCAAGCAGATAGAGAGAATGGGCCTTCAGCCACTGCAAATGAACTCCAGGTGTATGTGCCACTTTGTGCATCTGGCTTTACATGGGTACTTGGGAAATGAACCTGGGTCCTTAGGTTTTGCAGGCAAGCACCTTAACCACTGAGCAATCTCTGCAGCCCTGATCTTGGATTTTCTAACTTCTAGACTTACTAGGCTACTGTTTTATGGTATTAAGCTTTGAGGTACTTGTTATACTCAATAAATAATGCAGAGGGATAGAAATAAAGGATGAATAGTAAAGGCCCCTCATACTAACCCTGAAAAGTAGAACGCTGGGTTTGTTCCTGCTTTGGGACATTTCTAACAAAATAGGGTTGTCACAGGGGATATCAACATGCTCCACGCTTTGTTTTTAGAGAATTAGAATAACACTGAGAACAAATTTTGATTTTAGTCGTCAGTGGTCCCTGGGAAGAGCTCACTGGACTTGGTCCATCTGCTCGGAGGCCTTGGGTCCTGAAGAGCGGGGTTTGGGTCTCACTTATGTCCATCCCCATTGCCTAGCAAGTGAACACAGGTGAACAATGAGTGATAAGTAGCAAAGGGGAGGACATACTTCAATCCCTCTTGAATTCTGAAGAAACTGTTCCTAGAATGGCTCCTTATTGAAACCATGACATTTACAGTCTTTGATGCCATCAGCCATTTTCACTGATAACCTCCATCCCTCTCTTGTGATGGTTGTCTTTTCGGAGAGGCCCTCTTTGACTCTCCTGTGTCAACTCCCCTAGGCGACATTGCTAACCCAAGAATGCTTGGTTCATCAGAGTATAAAAATCTGCTGCCAGCATGCCTGTCCAAATCATAGTGGAAAGATCCTGGGGCTGGAGCTGGGGAGAGTTGAACTGTGGCTACTCTGTCGCTGGTCCGCCCATATGGCCTTGGGAAGGTCGCTTTTCCTTTTCTGGACTTCTTAAAAAATCTGTTGAGAGGATATGAATGAATGTGTGCATATGTATTTTTGCATGTGTATTGTCACACCAGGGTCTCCTGTGGCCGCAAACATTAGTCACATGCACTACTTTTGTTTCTGGCTTTATGTGGGTGCTAGCATTTGAACCTAGGTCTTCAAATTTTACAAGCGAGCACCTCTAACCTCTGAGCAATCTCTCCAGCCCCTGAACCCGCGTTTTTTCCCCCCTCCTTCTTCCTTTTTTCCTATCTACCTCAAATTGAAAGTGGATTGATGACAATCCATTCCGTGAGCGCCAAAGTCCCAAGGTTCTCACAAGTCAGGACTCATAGGATGCAACTCAAAAGTGAAACCCAGTGACCAGCACACACACCTCTTGTATTGCTATGACTACAGTGCAGGGTTCCTTGCTGAAAGGTCAAGTTTATGGGAAAGCTATCCTGTTTTGATCCCGTCTGGGTTTCTAGTTCTGTCTCATTAACTCTCAAAAACCTTCTCTGCGATCACGGAGCAGAGAAGCAGGGTCCCAGCCCACACACCTGAACAGGGACAGCTTTCCGAGATTTCCCTTCTCCAAGCTGGGTGCTCAATTCTGGAGCGGGGTTTCCTGGCTGGTTAGTTGGCGATTTAAACCAGCTGAGAGCGGTTCTGCTTCGGAGGTAGCTAGCTACAGGTGAGCTCTTAAAGGGACACACAGTGGGGTATACCTGAGAGGCTAGGGGGAAGGGCGAGGGAATGAATGAATGAATGAATGAATGAATGAATGAATGAGAAGGAATGAACCCACCCTTAGTCACCACTAAGCTCTAGGCACATTAGCCATTCCCTTTCCATTCCCATCCTTAGAGAAACTCCTCAAGCCTCTCGTGGAGAAGCGAGGAACTTTGAATCCCCCATTCCCGGGTCCCTGAGCCTCGGAGGGGCTCCGTCCATCCCCGGGGTGCCAGGCGCCCTTCCGCTCAGGAGGGCCGGCGGGGGTCTCGGAGGCGGTGCCGGGAGGTCCCGGCGTCGGTCGGTCGGTCCGTCCGTCCCGGAGCACTCGGACCACCTGTAGAGTCCGAGCGTCAACTCCTCGGTGGTCGGAACCGCCCGGCCCTCAGCCCCACGGGGCGAGGCGCTGGCTCGCCGGTCGCGGGCTCCATCTCTCAATCTCCAGCCGCGGCCCCGCCGGGCTCTGGTTCCCCACCTCCAGGTAAGCGGCGCCCCGAGAGCCCGGGGATCGGCGCGAGCCGCCTCCTCACTTCTCATTGGTGGAGAGCGCGGGGAGAGCGGTCACGTGGGAGCGCGGCGGTCCAGCTCCGGGGCCGCCATCTTGGCGGAAAGTTTCGGGGGGGAGAGCGGCCGGGGGCGCGGAAAGAGGCGAGGTTCCCGGGGGTGGGGCGGCCCGGAGGCGAGCGAGCGGGCGAGTGCGGAGGCCGAGGCGGCGGCGGGGCGGCCGTCCACGGAGCTCCTCCCCCGGTCGGCCGAGCTCCGGGAGCCCGGGGCGGGGCGGGGGGACGTGGAGCGGAGCCGGCCGGCCGGGCGGCGGGGCGGGGGTGGGGACCGGGCGCTGCTGGGCGGCCCGCCCGCCCGTCCGTCCGCGCGTCCGTCCGTCCGTCCGCGCGTCCGCCCGCGCGAGCGAGCGAGCGCTCCCCGGCTCCGCGCCGCTCCGGGAACTTCGTGGCGGCGCCGCAGGTGTGGGGCCCGCGGAGGTGTGCCGGTGCGGCGCCGTGGACCCCGGCCCCGCTGACCCCCTCTCCCGAGACCCTCGGCGGGGACCCACCACCGTCCACCCGGCTGCTCGAGTAGGTGGGGGGGGGGTCTCGGGAGAGAACACCCACTTGTCGGCTTTGGGGTGCGCTTTGGGGAGTGGGGTGGGGAGACTCTGGAGGACGTGGGCTTGGGTCTGCGCTCCCTAATTCCAAGGGGACCGACCCCCACCTACACCCCAGCCCCCCCACCCACGGCTTTCCGAGGCCACTGACTCCCTTCTTGCACTTTGGAAAACTTTGTTTGGAAGGTGGGCATTTCAAATAAGGCTGGGAGTGTTTCCATCGAGGCAAATGGTAATTGAACTGTACAGTTCTATTCATTAAGTTGTTTTCCCTTCCTGTTTTGTGTGTTTGTTTAAAGGTGTGTGTCTTTCTTCTGGATTCTGGAGAAAAATGCCGGTCCGGAAGCAAGGTGAGAATGTATTTTGGAACTCTACTGTGGATGTCCTTTGCTTTTCCATGTATTAGTTTTGTGATCGCTGTTTTCAAAACTTGGTGTAACTTTGATGAATCAGCAAATCATCCAAGGGAATCCAAGCCCCACATCATTTCAGAAGATGGAAACACCTGAAAAATTTTAAATTTACTTTCATGACAGCTCTAGTAGATGAGAGAAGCAGTTAATCCCCCACCCACTTCTTTAAAACTTTGAATTCTTGCCTTAGTATTTCATGTTACCGTTCTTACTATACTATCAACTGTGAGATACTAAGAACTAATGTTTTGAAACATTTACAATTTGGATTATAATGACAAACTGTAGTTCATCTGCTTTTGTATGTTAAGCAGTCTGCAACTCAGCTGCCAATACTTTGATCAGTTACTACAAAATGTCACCTTTCTCCTTTTTTTCTGTTACATAAAATGATTACACTATTTTCTTGGTCATTGTAGGCAATTACATGAACATAGGACAACTGCTGACTTGTAGGATTTGGAGAAAGTGTTCAGATGTCTTGTAGAATAATTTGCCTTGGCGTGTAATACTTTTTCCAAGTCTGTGTGTGTGTGTGTGTGT
>PVHP010053597.1:0-10715 GCA_004024765.1 Zapus hudsonius
GCATGGGATGTCTCTTCTCTGGTCCTGTCTATTTGGTGTTCTGTGTCCTTCCTATACCTGGATTGGTCTCTCTTTTGTAAGGGTGAGAAAATTTTATTCAATAACTTTGTTGAAGATAGTCTCTATAGCCTTGGACTTTATTTCTTCCCCTTCCTATATGCCTATGATCCAAATATTTGGACTTTTAAAAGTACCAAAGTTCCCTCATGTTCTGTGTGTACTTTTTTTTTGACCTTGACAATGATTTTTGAAATCCTGGTCTAAATCTTCTGTCCTGTCCTCAGGTTCAATGTTCTGTCCTCCATCTGGTCTACTCTTTTGGT
Organism: Zapus hudsonius; assembly: GCA_004024765.1. NCBI lineage: Eukaryota > Metazoa > Chordata > Mammalia > Rodentia > Dipodidae > Zapus > Zapus hudsonius. The sequence goes on from PVHP010053597.1 coordinate 324, forward strand.
GAGGCTTTCTTGGGATCCTTTTAGGAAGGTTATTTCATTTCAGTTTTCTGTTATTTTTTTCAGCATTTTCATTGCCTGCTTAAATTCCATTTTCATTTCTTGATTTGACCTTTCTATTGTTTGGTAGAGTTCATTCCTTCATTTGGATATGTCCTCTTCGACATATCCAAATGGCTTGTTCCATTGACCCATGAGCTTGTTTGCTGATTCTCCTGAAATTCCTTTAGCCTTCTGTTGATCTCTTTTTGATTGTCTTCGATTTCATTAAGCAGTGGATGGAGTACTGTTTCCTGATTCTCTTTCCTTCAGCCATTGATATCGATTGAGTTGTTTTTGTTGATTATTTTCCATTTCTTTCATCCATCTTTTGAGTTCTTTTTGTTGGCCTTTCTTCCAATTCACTGGGCCAATCTTCAATTTGTAACCTGAATTCTTTTTGCCATTCTTGAGTTCCTTTTTGATCTATCTCTGACCAATTTCTCCCCATTCCAACATCCATTTGTTCGTGGTCTTATTAAGTTTATTTAAAAAGCTTGCTGACATTTCATTTTGGCCTTGTATGTCTTGGGTTTCCTCTAATCTTTCAATGGATGCTTCCATTCCATTGTGGGGTTAGGTAATCTTGTTGGGGACCCCCGTGCTGGGTGTCATGTGTTTTCTCTTTTGCATTGGGTCTGCCCATCTCAAGATCAGTTGTATTGCTGAGGATACAGCCATATTAGCTTTTATACAGCCTGAGTTGGGTGGGTTGGTCTAAATTGATCTAGGTCTGAGTGGCAACCAGCCCTGGTGCACAACTTCCCCCTCTGCCAACTCCAATGGCACAGCCCTGCTTGCAGCTGGACTTCTGCTGGACTGTCCCCTCCCAGGAGGTAATCCCAGAATCAGAACTTTTTCTTTGAGGCAGGGTTTTACTCTGTAGCCCCAGGGTGGTCTGGAACTCACTATCTAGCCTATGTTGGGCTTGAACTTACAGCAATTCTGTCTCATCCTCCTTAGTGTTGGGGTAACAGGCATGCACGACAATATCCCACTTGACGTTTGACTTGAGTGCAGTATTTTTCATGGTCACATTTTCAAATACAAAAAAAAATCACTTTCTTCTCATTGTTTCGTGTTTGAGTTTACTTCACATGCTTTCTGTTTTGAGTCTTGTGTAGCCATTATGCCTGCTGGAACTTCCTCCTCCATCATGAGTGCTTCTAGGTGGCTGCTCCCCTGGGGAATCCTTGTGCCAAGTAGACTCTGGTGGGCTTGCCTGGCCCGCAGCTCCAGAGACGGAGCACAGCCTGTGACTGTGGGCTCCTAGCTCCTGGGCACTGAGAGGAAGGCATGGCACCAGGAAATTTGAGTGGAGCTTCAGTTCTTGGTGAGCAATTGCCTGAGAAGACAGTGGACTGTCAGGAATGGCTGGGTGTGGCTCACCGAGTAAATCTTTTGATTTCAAAATTATGCTCCAATGAGCATGAGTGCTTTGCTAATTCCCAGGATGGACAGCATATGCAGCATTAGCAAACTGGAGCAAAGGAAAGAGAGGGAGCTGTGGAGATAGACAGCTCGCCTTGCAAGCTAGAGGACCAGGGTGCAGATCCCTGACTCCCCTGTCAAAATGGAGGTGACAGAGTGCACTTCTGACCCCAGGGCTGAGGAGGTAGAATCCACGAAGCTTACTGATTAGTCAAATCCATGAGCTTTGTGTTTAGTGGGAGACTGTCTCAACAAACAGCAAGTGAAGAGCAATCGAGGAACATGTGAGGTTGACTTCGGACCTCCACACCTGCTCATACACATGTGTGCATGCATACGTACATGTGTGTGCAAGTATAAAAGCACACATGTACACAACACACACAGAGACAAAAGAATATAAGTTCAAGGCTAATATTGTTGATGTGGTAGAAAAATCGCAAGTACTTTAAACTACCTGAGGCAGAAGTATTTTGATATGAAAATGTAAATTCATGAAAAATCTATTATCTCTAGGTCTAGCACTTTATTAAATAAACTGAGGAAAAGTATTTCATTTTAAACATGTCATTCCTTCTATTTCCCAGCCTGTCAGTCTCATCAGTTAAATGGAGAAGATTTCCCTGAAAACCATCAGGGATCCAGTGTCAACACTGACCTTATTGTTTTCTTCTCTGTCATCCTCTGCTAATGAAGTCAGGTACATTTTCAGATAAGCCATGGATTATTGTTCTTTGCAAGCTCCCAATTATAGCAAAAAGGAAAGCAAGAGGAAAACCACACATGGGTTAGTTATAGCCTCTGATTATTGACTCTATTGGCTCTATTCCCTGTCACTTTTAACATCTGCTTTGGCTTCATTCTCTGTAGCTTTCTTTTTAGTTTACACTTTGCTTTAAAATACCTCAGTTTATCCTCTCCTTCCCCATAGATTTCGTTTCTAACCATCTCTCTACATGACTACTTCGTGTTAATTTTATAAAGACCTATATGAATTATCATTGTGCTTATGTTCAGTTAAGAAATAGAAATGAATAATAGTTTTAATGTTAAATGATATTAATATATATTATATTATATTGTATTTTTAATATATTACATATTAATATATATCAATATAACATATGTTATTATATATTATATAATATAATATAGTCAACTTACTCCTGAGCTTGTCAGTTTTTTCCACGAGCTCTGGCAGTTGCAGGGTCTCTGCTCCCAGGACTTGGGTACAGATGCATGTGGCAATGCCCAGCTGTTTGTGTAAGTCCTAGGAATTGAACTTCAGACCTTCATGTTTGCACAAGCAAAGTTCTTAACCACTGAACCATCTCTCCAGCCCCAGTCCCACACTTTCTGGCTCAATATCAGTGTTGCATTTCTCCTGCTTTTGTAACATTTCATTATGATCATAGTTCACTGAAAGAATCATCTATTTATTAATGTTTAAAGTAAATCAACTGTGGTGGGGAAGCTAACCTAAGAGTAAAAGCGCTTTATGGTATTAAGTTCCTGCTTTGCTAGTGGAAAGACTATAGATCAGCATTTTATCAACCCCCTCCTTCCGCCTGCACAAGTGCCGTACTGGTCCATCTCTAGTATTCCTTCCTCCTACTCTACAGGTGCCATACTGGTCCTACTCTAGTATTCCTACTCCTAGGTGTAGACCTAGGTTCAGCTTGCTGCCTGCGATGGTTATTCTTGATTGCCAACTTGATTGCATCAGGACTCATCTAAGAGACACATCTCTGGGCACGTCAGTGAGGATATTTCCTGGCCAGGTTAAGTGAGTGAGGGGAAGACCCTTCCCCAGGATTGACAACCTACCAGTGGAGGTCCAGATAGAGGTCTGAGAGACAAGCAGTGACCGCTTTTGCTTGGTACCTCGCTCCTTGCAGGTGTGTTCATCTCTCCTGTTGCTGCCTTCCTTCATTGATATCAAAACCCAATTTCTTGAGTTTTCCAACAAGGACTGAAGTCCAGCCATTCTACAGGAGTCTTTATGGTCATCAGCACCAGTTGGGATTGCTGAGACATGCAGCCTCGTGGACTGAGCAACCACTGTGTTCTTAGCCTCTTCAGCCTGCCTGCAGCTATTGTTGGATTAACCAGCCTCTATTGTATCACGCAAGTCATTCTGACAAATCCTTTGTGTCATATCTATTCATTCTGCCAGTTCTGTTTCCTCTGGAGATATCTGACTAATACACTACCTATATTGTTTTTTTTACATCTCCTTTCCATAGATCCTATCCATATTTGGTCTAATTTTCTGAGATTAGTTTTTAGACGTATTTATTATGCTCACAATTTTATATGGTCAGACCATTTTAGGAAGAACTATTAAAATGTAAAAAAAAAGAAATAATTATTATGAGAAATTAGAATCTTTCTTTTAAATGATCCAAATCATCCACTATATTCTGGGATTTTATAAATGGCCATAATAAAGTAGGAAAATCTGAAGTTCAACTAGCTATTGAATGTTGGGCATTGTATCTGTTATTTCTGCATAGCTTTGACCAGAATGCATGAGAAAACAGTTTCAAAGAGAAAGAATTTACTTTGTCCATAGCTGCGTGGTCCCATGAACAGAATATCTTGGCAATGGGAACAGGGAACAGGAGAGAGTTTTCATTTCACAGCATGATGTTTTTGAGTGACTTTCTTTCTTCAAGGTCTTCAAAAAACTGGAGGCAGCCAGTTATATAGGTATGGAGGTGGGGGGGAGGTATTTGAACTGTAGACTCTTGTCTTTCCTACAGAGGTTGTGGAATCTGTATTGGACAAGTGTCTCATGTCCCCAGAACTGTCTGTCTTCACTTTGGTAGCTTCCTTTCCTTTTGTATCAGGAGCCTCCACTGACCACACTTAGCCAGATCCTCTCACCAGAGTCCCCAGAAGGCACCTGCTGGAGTAGCTATTGTTCTAGGTGAGTGTGTCTTCCTAGTGCTGGGAGTGTGGGAAACAGCGACCTGTCTTTGTATATTCAAGACCTCCTGAATATTAATCATCCTTCTGCTGGGATGCAACGGTGGGTGACCACTGAACTTGAGAATTCTCCAACTCCACAGCAGTGAGTGCGGACAGATGAAACCACCAGCCTTGGCTAGGATTGCACTTCAGTGATAATCTCAGTTGATGAGATTTGCTCCTGGAAGCCTCCTGCTCTGCTCTTCTCTGCTTGAGCTGTGCCCCTTGCTTTGGCTCAGGAGCATCCATCCCTATTGCTCTCACAACTGGCTCCTGGGTGGTCCCTCATGTGACATTGTGGCAGGCTAAACTGAGGCTCCCTGACCTGAGGCTCTTCCCTGTTCACGAACTCTTATAGCAAACTCTGTTTTATCAATGGATTCTCTCAAAGTGCTGCCTGGCTCTGTCTTCCACATCATGTGGAATGACAAAACAGGAGTTCTCTCCACGGCTGACCCATTGATGAGAAAGATGGCTGTCTCGGGCTGGAGAGATGGCTCAGCGGTTAAGGCACTTGCCTCCAGTGCCTAAGGCCCTGGGGTCAATTCCCCAGTATCCACATATGCCCCTGGTGCTCTCTCTCTCTGTCTGTCTGTCTCTCTGTCTGTCTGTCTGTCTGTCTCTCTCTTTCTCTCTGTATTTCTCTGCTTGAAAATAAATAAATAAAATGTTAAAAAAAGAAAGATGGCTGTCTCACCTAAACTTCCCCCAGAGCTGAGGTTTTTGAAGGCTGTGGCTTTTCCCAGGAGTAGAACTCTGTCTCCTGCCTTACAGTTTGGATGGAACTTCACTTCCCTCTCTGCCAGGAGCTATGCTCACCTCACCTCTGACTATTCAACCACCATCTGTTTCTCCATGAACCCTTTCACTACCTTTGTGCCTTTATGAAAACTCTTTTCTTTCTTTTTAGCATAAAGTACAGTTTTCCTATTGTGGCTCCTTCACCAAATCACACAAAAGCAGCTTCTGGCATAGCTTATCTTTTATGCATAATTACTCATCAAAATTTAATAAAATCCCACATTAATAAACTGTCATATTTCAAAGATGATAGGACTAGTAATGGTGACATTTTCCAGATACTTACTGCCTGTTCAGCACCATTACTACGGTCTTTAATTATACGATCAGATTTTACCTAATTGTCATGAACACTGTATTTTCATTTTATTGGTTGAGGGCACTGAGGTATAGAAAGTTCAGATTTTGCCAAAAACTATAAAGCTAGCAGCTGACACATCTGAGAGTCGGGTCCAAAATTTAATTTATTCCCTCATCAATTTTTTTTAGACCCTATGCTAAAGCTATTCTGTTTCCAGTAAACAATACGAAGAAGAAAGGAATGTACAATCTTTCTTGTTATGATATACTGTGGTTCTCAAACTTACCTGCAAAGGGTACTCCAGAAGTTTAAAAACTGATTTAATGTCCAGGACACACTTGAAAAACATTAAGTTGATTTTCCCAAGGGTTGACGCCAGACGATGATGATGGTGGTGAAGAAGGTGATTATTATTTTGGTTTTTCAAGGTAGGGTCTTGATCTAGTCCAGGCTTATCTGGAATTCCCTATGTAGTCTCATAGTGACCTCAAACTCACAGAGATCCTCCTACCTCTGCCTCTGCTGGGATTAAAGGCATGTGCCACAACACCTAGTTACCAGGTTATTATTTTTAAATTTTAATATTTTAAAAATATTTTAAATGACCCCAATAGGCAGCCAAGTTTATGACTCCTTGTCTTAAATAACCTGCCCCAGATGGACTGGCAGACTAGTGCTTCAGAGTTGGGAATGTGATTCTAAATTCAATTAATTAATTAATTTATTTGAGGAAGGGTCTCACTCTAACCCAGGCTGATCTGGAATTCACTATGTAGTCTCAGGGTGGGTTCTAACTCATATCTATACCTCTCCTTCCAGAATGCTGGGATTAAAGGTGTGCACCAACATGTCCAGTTTGATGATTCTAAATTCTGGTTGGCCTTTCAGGATTTGTGTGGTCAGGAGCACATTCTCTCTTTTCTCTGAACACCAAAAATAACATTAACAACATCATATCATTGGGTGGAAGTAGAGGACCCAGGAGGTCCTGGTTGTCTTTCAAATCATTAGTTTTATGCTATTTTTAATGAGGGTACATGAAAATTGTGCTTCTTTAAGAAAATAACAATATTTAGTATAGAGTCAATCAATTTCTTATCCAGAGAGTAAGCCAGGCCATTTAGTAACCAGGGAGCAGTGATTTGATGCCTTGGTTAGTTACTATTGGTCTCCTGGAAGTAGCCATCTGCACGTTTTATAGACACGTATTTTAAAATTCTATGTAGCCATTTTCCTTTTCCCCTTATAACTTGTTGACTTTTCTCAGACAGGTGTAGGCAGAGGGGTTGTTTGAATTAGCCCTTAAGTGATTGTTTAATGGAGATGAGTAATTGCTTGCAGCTGCATATATCCGTAGGGATTTGTTGTTTTTCCTTTAGTAGGGGACAAGATAATTTGCCAGATAAGTTTGGAAAGGGTAGTTGTGGCTGTCCCCATATACTTGACTTTGCCTTCTGAATGGCACTGAAGCTTTCTCTCCTCCCTTTCGCCATGGACACCCTGGTAGCTGGGGGTTAGGCATCCAGTTTTATCATTAGAAGGAGTTTCCCCTTCAATGTGAGCAATAGAGTTTCATTTGGAGTAAAGATTAAACACAGAAATGGTTGATAGGTTTTCCATTGTGGAGGACAGCAATTTAAGGGACTGGTTCCTTCCATCTGAACACCTAAAATAACTTGATGAAGAGGTGTTTAGGAAGAGAGATACAGCTTGAAAACACAGATGTGGGTCTGAAGAACCGTGGATAAGAAGAACCCCTGAAAGTCTGATATGAAAATTATGGGGAGTCCCTGCCTTCATCCTAAGATTTTATTGAAAGTTCTCAAAAATACTAATTTACAAAACCTATTCTGTTGTCTGCTGGCTGGGAGGTAAGTCACATGTGTGTCTCAAATGCAGCAAGAAGTTATTGACCCAGAGAGATGCTAGACAAGGACTGTTTCTATCTGTGTAGGTGGATTTATGGGTAGAAGTGAGGACTCTGTCTAGCTGTCCTTGGTCCTGATTTTCTTTGGGATGTGGCAGGACTATCAATGATCCCGGGAGCCAGACAGAGAAAGACGAGGCTGGCCAGCCTCAACCAGTTTTCATCTTTTCCTGATGACTGCTGGATTTTAACTGCTAGTAACATCAGCTTTCAGCACTTCTGCATAGCAACAGAATTTTCTAGAGAGTTTTTCTACGGACAGCCAAAGACCTGGATTAGCACCAAAGATTGGAGTCATAGCTTTGTATTTCCTAGTTATGTGACACTGGATGATATTGGGACTTATGTAGTACAATCCAGACACAGCTGTATACAATGAAGATATTTTCTTTTGTAAACATTATAATAAAGAAAAAAAACCAATTTGTCTGCACTTTAAGAAGTCCCGTACTGTAAAGCACTGAACTAATGTGGGTATCTCACTCATTCAACTCTATAGTTTAAACGTGTCAACCTAATAAAATATGAACGAGTAGCAAAATTTTAATTCAAAGGCTTTTTTTAACTACGGGGCAGTAAATCTTCCAAACCTAACTCTTAAGAGTAAGTCAATGGGGCTAACACAAATCTCAAGTTAATATTTTTCCTGTAATGCTAGGACTTGAGAGAAGCAGGTGTCACAGTGGTAGACAGTTGCACCTGGAACAGGTGCCTTCTGAATGGCACTGGGTCCTCTGGGTCCAAGTGGTGCAGTGAACCCCACACATAAGCTCTGAACTTAACATTGCTATGCTCCATTTTCTTGTTGAGTTTTTCGTGTTCATGGGACAGTTCAGGTAAAATATTGAAAATAGTTCTGAGGATATAATATGTTGGTTATTATTTTAAAAAATACTAAGCAAGTATAGCATCTTAGGGAAATGACCGTATGACCCCACCTTGGTAATTCAATTTGTAAAAGAAAGCTGACACTTGTCTCTGTTTTCACTTTAATGTTTGACTTGGAGTTGTCGTGCATAGGCATGTATGACCTGGTAGAAACTTGTACATAATAAAAGAGACCCTATTACATACCAGGAGTTATGCATAACTTTTCAATATGTTTATGAAAGGAGTGACTTTATTTTTTTAATAGAGGAGGCAACCAAGATACCACTGAGCAAGGGTCCTGACAGAGATCCTCAAGAGATAGACTTACCTATGAGAACCCTCACACCATGTGTGTGACCTGTACTCCATGTAGCTCCCCAAGTGTTCTTGCCTCCTATGAAAGCAGAGTCATCCTTCTGTCCTTAGATAGAAATGGAGACCCATGTCCTCACCTAATGCCGCAGGCATCCTGATCAGTTATGGTGAGAAAGGTGGGTTTTGTAAATAGAATTAAAGTTGAGATGAATATTAGTGTTTGAACAAATATTTTAAAATAATTCTATCATAAAACTATTTGAATATTTTTGTGACTATATGAGGGATTAATCAAACTGGGGGTTAAAGATAATATTTATAGCAAACTCTTTAATGGTGTTGTAATATGCTAGTCTGTGGTACCACAGAATGTATTGTCATTAAAAGTAATATTTGTGAAGTTGCTTTTACTGAGAATTTTATCATGAGAGCAGCCTGGTGCTTATTTGTGCAAACCACTAGAGGGCAGTATTGGCATTGAAATGACACATTTACTATTCATAGCCTCTTCTGATGAAATGCAGACTATTTTCAAATTTATGATATATAAAATGGTTTGATGCTACAATTTTATAATATAGGAGATGCTACATAATTTTAATTGGATGTTTCTATATTATTAGCAAGGTACACCATGAAGGAAATCCTTAGGACCCTGCAAATAGTTTGAGGGATGGTTAGTTACTTCATGGCTAAAGATTTGGAATTCCGTGCTGAGACTGATTACATAGTGAATTCCAGGTCAGCCATGGTAAGAATGAGACCCTACCTCAAAAAAAAAAAAAAAAAAAAAAGAAACAAAACAAATCAACCTTTCTCATTTTCCATTACAATTCCTGCTTCCTTAGAAAGCTCACAGGACTTTGTCTTTCCTTCATACAGCCATGACTACCAAAGCAGGCTGTTGAGCCCGCCTTGGTCAGGCCCCTCACCATTTGTAAGGAGGCCTTGTGCTTGTTCTGGAGAGGGCTGCCCAGGTCTAATCCCTGTCTTGTTTGCCCATGAGCCAGAGCTGCCTGGGATCCCATACCATCCACTCAGCACAGACTGAGGGAGGCCAGGGCATTGCTAATGTGTGGGTTTCCTTCCTCCACCTTCACCTTCCTTCTTTCAGCCTGTAGTTCACCAGCCTTCTTCTAGAAGAACCACCTTGACCATCAGATTTGAATAATATCTGAAAATGATATTTAAGAGTGCTTTCAAAATATCTCTTTTTAAAATATATATTTATTGTCCATAATGAGTTACATTATTTAGTGGGCAAACAATGCATTGTTATCCCGAATTCCCCAATTCCCCCCTCCCCATCCCTGATCAGTTGGATATCCTCCTCCGTGGGTTGTCTGTATTAGTCCTTGTGGCAAGGGATCCTGGATATCCTAGTACTTGGCCCATTCTTCCTGGCCCAAGTGTGTTGTTACTGATGGGTTCCATGCCTCCGGACAGTCTCCCCCACCACGGCTCTCACAATCTTTCCGCCCCCTCTTCCGCTCAGTTCCCTGAGTCGTGGTGGGTGAGTAATAATAAGGCTGCTTTAATGTTGTGAGTTTAGGGGTCCTTGTGTCGAAAATCCTTGGCTCCTGTCTCAATGGCCTATCCTGTGTTGATTGAATGACTGTGGTTATAGGTCCCTTGTTCATCATTCATTGTCTGCTGAGTTCCCTATGGATCCTCCCTGATATGACTGTGGTGGCTCCTCTCTTGCCAGGATCTCATCCATCGGCCTACAGTTGGTTGG
>PVHP010053598.1:0-10771 GCA_004024765.1 Zapus hudsonius
AAACTTTGATAAATGCTACTGAAAGTGGCATATAAGAATGAAGATAGGGGAGAGCCTCAATATCCTATTTGGTGCTTTTTCAGCAAAGTGGCACAAAACTTTGGAGATGAATGAGTCCTGTTAGAACAATTTCTCTTTTTAAATATTTGGCACTACAATGCAGATACCTTGGCAATGTTTCTAAGATGGTGCTGTTTTCATAACTAAAGACTCAGAGCCACATGTCTCATTTTATTGTTTTTTTCAATCATTATTAGTAATATTATCATCATTAAAAACCTATAAAATGAAAATGTATGGGCTGGAGAGATGGCTCAGCGGTTAAGGCACTTGCCTCTAGTGCCTAAGGCCCCGGGTTCAATTCCCCAGGACCCACATATGCCAGACCCACAAGGGGGAGGCCCTGGTTCTCTCTCTCTCTCTCTCTCTTTCTCTCTCTCTCTCTCTCTCTCTCTCTCTCTCTCTCTCTCTCTCTGCTTGAAAATGAATAAATAAAAATATTTAAAAAAAAAATGAAAATGTATTGGTTTGCTGTAGAGACTTTGAGGGGTGTAAGAATAAAACCTACATTATCTTTTTTTGGAGCTTTTTATTGTCCATAATGAGTTACATTATTTATAAAACCTACATTATCTTATGTAAGATATTTTATGCATTCTCTTATTTTTCTCGATAGCACATGTAAAGTCTCTAATATCAGGAATTAATCTCCTTATTCTCAGAGAAATTTTCTACTGATATATAAAAGTTTAAATTTGTCTTTGGAGTTTGATAAAATATTTTTCTATCAAAAGTAAATTTCATTACAGTTTATTTTCATTATTATTATTATTGGTTTTTTAGGGTAGGGTCTCACTCTAGTCCAGGCTAGCCTGGAATTCACTATGAAGTCTCAGGTTAGGCTTGAACTCACAGTGTTTCTCCTACCTTGGCCTCTTGAGTGCTTGGATTAAAGGTATGTACCACCATGCCTGGCATATATATATATATATATATATATATATATATATATATATATATATATATATATATTACATATTATATATATATATATATATTTTGTTATATACAATTTTTGTTTTATATATATGTATATATATATATATATATGCCCAGCTATTATATATAATATATATTTAATAAATATATATATATATTTTGTTTGTTTGTTAGTTTTTTCAAGGTAGGGTCTCACTCTAGCCCAGGCTGACCTGAAATTCACTATGTAGTCTCTGGGTGGGCTCGAACTCCCAGCAATCCTCCTACCTCTGCCTCCTAAATGCTGGGATTAATGGTGTGCACCACTATACCCAGCTATTATTTATTATGATTTTAATTCTATATTTAATTTGAGAATTTCCAAAGGTAAAATTAATACATCTAATATATGTAGAATATAAATTATATGTGTCAGTAACCTCTAAAAGTAACTTAAATATGGAATGTGTCTTACACTTGATTAGCCTGTAATGCAATAAGATAAATATTGCAAGCCACTCTTAACATAAATAACTTTCTTCAAATATGATTTTTGCCTATCTGGTTCTACTGAATCCCTCACTTAAAAATCGTCATCGTCCTGCACTTGTTTATTGAGACACTGTATCTCTCAGGAAGACTAACAGTGGCAGAGGTCTGAAATTAAAACCAAAGAGCAGGAATGTTGGTGGCATGGACTGGGCAAGGCTCTAGATGGATTTTAAAGAGGTTTCTCAAATTTAAAGATATGATATTTTAAGATAGTTCACATTAATACTTTTATTTATTAAAAATTTTAGAATAACTTTATTTATGGACAATCACACTGTCTATGGAAAATGAAGACACGAGATAAGGCAATTCATTTCAAAGAATTGATCCAAGAATTTTTTTATCTGAAAAACAAACATTGCCAACACTGGTAAGTATTAGTGAGCACTTAAAACCCCTTCTTTCTGAATAAATCTCGTTTCCCTTAATATTTGACTCTACGATGACATACTCAGTGTCCCCCTTGCCTTCGGGTGCCAGGCACTGCCAAGAAAGCAGGGATTAAGCTCTCAAGAGAGCTCGTAATGGACTTTATTAGAAACTAAATACACACTTCCTTCTATAGCTGTAACTGGGATTTGAAACTTTTAATCTTAGTTTTTCCTAAAAATCCCTCAAAGTTACTCTAGAGTCAGATCTTTAACCTTGAAACAAGCATTTTCTATTTAAAGGCCCTGCTTCTCTGTGTTGAATCATATCACCTCTTTATGTCCCCTCTCTGATGACAGCCTCAGTAGGAAGTACGGGATGCAACTCGAAACACAGGCGATTTAACAGCCTCATTTTCTTGGCTCTGCAGTCGCATGTTCCGCTTCTGTCATCTGGACCGAAGACTGTGGCATAGACTTGCAGATGGAATGAGCTGGAGGGGAGACGTGGTCATCCCTGCTATCGTTTCTACTAAGAGGCCAGTAAATGGCGGAGGACTAAGAATCCAGAGAACAATGCCAGCACACAACCCCTCAACAGAGCCAGTCCCATCTGGGTTTTGGAAGGCGATGCCATTAGTGGGTCACAACTCCGTTCTGTGCAGCATCTGATGACATGTTAAGGAAGACAGCTGCTGTTCTGAGATCAGTAGGCGTGGAAGAGACACTCTTAACAGAGTCACTGCTCTCAAAAGGGATTCCTACATAAACACAAGCTTAGGATTATTTCTCCATATAGTAAACTGCATCATTTGTAAATCTAAGATTTGAAAATGCTAATTGATAATATAGTTATTATCACCAAGCCTTTCAGCACTGCTCTTCAGCCATAGGAGGTCCCACACAATGAGCCACAGGGAGACAGAACTCTCTCAACTCCTGGAGACAGAAACACTTTATTGCCCACTTCAGAGCACAAAGTTTTTGTCTCCCCGTCATCTGCCTTGGATCTCAGTCACACACTCCTTGTTAGATCCATCCACATAGTCTTTTTCCAGCGTCTGTGTGTTCTCTATGGTGCAGGACACTGTCTCTCACATTACATTTTATATCCAAGGAAGCAATCATTGTCTGAACTTTCAATTTCCCCTGGAGGCCAGAAGCTCCTGGGGAAGATGATGTGCTGCTCTGTGTGTCTGTGTTTGGCCAGAACAGGGAGTTTTCACTTGTCCCTTGTTTCCACCAATGAGTAAGTAAGTCTCTTAAATGCCCATCTGGTGATGGAACCTGAATTCCAGCGACCCCGGAGCTCCAGTAAATTAGCTGCTCTCAGCTTGGCATCAGCCCTGAAGTTACTGGAGAGTCTTGCCTCATCAGAACTTATACAATACTCCAACTTCCATAGCCAGGATTAAAGGGAAAATTCACTTTCCTGAACCTGAGGAAATGTTTTACACGTCTGAAGGATCCTACCTCTGTTTAAGCTCCCTTTGAAAAGAGCTTAGCACCAGAGCCCAATCCACATTTACAAGCCTTCGAATAGACTGTCACGTATAAAATCCTGTAAACTTTAACTGTCAAGCCCATATCACCCCACAGCCCTCTACATATGCTCACAGAAGCTACCCACTTGGAACTTGACTTCACAACTTGACTTCAAGACGTAATGTTTCCTCGCCTCTAACCCTAACCCTAACCCTGCTGAATCAAGGCAGTCCTTTGTCTGAGTGTGTTCCAGCCCGGTGTATTTCTTGTCTCAATTTTCCAACAAGGATATGTTCTGATCACAAGGCAGATTTGATATATGGGGAGGATGACCTGTCTTCTCTGAGATCTACCAGTCTACCACACACATCTGCCACACTGGAGTCAGGAGAAAAAGCTGGTCTCTTCTTGACAACCTGCGTTGGAAAATCAAGATAAGAAATACACCAGAGTGGAAGACACTCAGACAAAGGCTCCAATTACAAATTTCTATACTATGTTTAGTAATTGCTAAAGATATTTGCTTGCTATCTTTTAAAAAGAAAACTGATTTGGGGTTTTGTCAAAAAGACTAGTCACAGCAAGCGTTAGAAAAAGAGTGACCACCACAAGTCAGTCTTAAGTCCTAAATAATTCTCTAGCCTAAGTTTGTGTAAAACAAAATACAACTGTTCTTTTGCTTGTGAAACCATCTAAACTGACCACTGCTACCACTGGACGTGATCACTCCAGTTATAGTTTTTGGCTCAGTGACTCCTAACTCTAGTCCTAGCTAAAATAATCAACCCATGGTTTAAGAAAAAAGGGTATTTAAACAGGTTCAATCATTAGTCTTCCTTAGAATATAGAGCTGTTCTTAAGAAAATCAGATGATTGAGTTATTGAAAACACCTGATATCAATTTTTTTCTCTCTTCTATGGCTACTTCCCTTTTCAATTCATGTCTCAACAGTGGCTCCATATAAGGGGGATAAAAGTAAATTGTAGATACTAGATGTGTTATGATGTGATTAATAAGAAGGAATTTCAGTGGAACTTTAATGAAGGAATATGAAGAATGGTATTTTTAGAAGGTACTAGTAAAGACATTAAAGAGGGATTTATCTCAATAACTGAGAGAAATATAGGAAGGATTGCAGAGGGACCTTGAAAGGATGACAGAATGTAATGAGTAAGTGATAAGGGAAGGTGATGAGAAAGATGAAAGAAAAATGGGCTCAATTTTCTTTTTATAAGAAAGGCTAGAATGTAATGGGATTTACTGGGTGTGACATTCTTGATTCCAGCAAATGGTATTTAAAGGCAGACAGGATTAACCATGCCTAGTCCTAAGGTAATAACTATAGACTTCCTTTAGAGGAAGGGAGCAATAAACCCATAGTCCCAAGGACATCCCGAAACACACACAGACAGGGGACCTATATATCAGACTCTCAACAAGGGGAAAAAAGGAAATGTGGTCCCAAGCCAACCCCCAGCTGAGTGATTAGATGAACAAAGACAAGAGCATGCACAGCCTCTACACTTATAGTCTAATTAATGCCTTGGTTGCTCTCATGTGCCGTGATATGAGACCCATGCTGGGGAGGTCTGGAGAAGCCAAGCTTGGAGACTGGTCCTTTGAGAATGTGGCACAGACTTTCTACAGGGGACTCTCTTTGCTTCAAGAAAACACATAGAGCACACTATGTGTCTTCTTAGATTTGGGACAAGCTAGAAATTTGGGATTCAATGCTGCTGTACAAAGGACACCCCAAATCTCTAGTCCTGAATCTGGTTACAGCAGAGATGAGAACCAGAATCGGGCACATTCTGATTCAGGACTCTTCTGCTCCTGTTTTCACCATTGCTGTTTCAGGTGGAACATTCAGCTTCCAATAGAGCCCCAAGGTCTCCACTTAACAAAGGGCAATTTTATAACAAACTGCCCATTGCCTCTCTTCAAAGACTCAAGGAGACAATTAGAAAAACATGCTAACTTACAAAAATTGGTGGCTAAACCAACCAGGACCTTAAAACAGCTGCTCTGAGGTCCAACTGGTGTTATTACAATTGGAAGCCAAAGGGGAACAAAAGGGAATCAAAATAAATAAATAAATAAATAAATAAATAAATAAATAAATAAATAAAACAAGGGAGATAAAAAAGGATAAACAGCATCAACATAAATGGTTGCTTAAGAAATAAATAAAACAAGGGAGATAAAAAAGGATAAACAGCATCAACATAAATGGTTGCTTAAGAAAGGCCCCCTTTCAAGAAAGGGGAGATCACTAGGGATTGTTTCCTTGGTATATAGAGGGGGAAACATTTATGGAAAATGTCCCAAGTCAGCCCTTCCAAGATCCTATTCTAGATGCTTAACTATTATGGTTAAGGTTACTCATCAACAGCTCACAAAAACTAAATTGTTCATGGATATATATATATATATATATATATATATATATGGGAATCTTTAAGGTACTTGTCCAAGCTAACTATATTTCTTTGTCAATGTGTTAATTATTGGAAAAATCAAGTTTTTAAGACAAGAGTTGCTTACTAATGTTAATTTTCTAAACTAAGATTCTCACATCTAAAAACATTATAAGTTTTAAAAATGGTTTTTATTCGTTCATGCTAAAGCTATCAAATAGTCATCATTGGACTTATGTAACTTAAAGGTTTAATTTCAGCCACTGTGGCTTCTATCCTCCTGTTAGATAAAATATGTTGGGGTAACTTAGTTAAGTTTTTATAAAATTTCTGTCATGGATAAAACATAAAATTGTCTTATATTTATAAGGATCTTTACTATATATTAGGTAATTAATGTGTGATGTTAAGCTAATAACATTGGTTGTTAAGTGTTTTCTCTTTCAAAAACAGATTCACCAAGAGTTATGTTAAAACTGAGCTGTTCTAATTTAATAGTGTCCAGACTCTGCTTTATTGTGGCTAATCACTGAGCCCCTATCTAGGATTTTATTTTGACAATTGTCTTATTTTGGGTACTTCAAGTCAATTGCCTCTCAATAAACTAACTCATTAAGACATATTCTCTACTCCGGGGTGCAGCCTCAAGTTCAGACAGTGATCTACATCTGAGAAAAATTATTTCAGCCTCTACAATTTAAGTTTCCAAAGTCTCTTGGATAAAGGTATGTTTTCAAGCATAGATGCTGTCTTGCTAAACTGTTCTTGATCTGATTACTTCCAGATTAGATCTCTATATTTGGACTTACTGCTAAAAATTCTTTCAAAAGTAACTATGTTTTGTCTATATTAATAATCATGAGATATTTTAAAAAATATTATTAAAATGAGCCTACTTTCATACTTCAGTTACAGCCTAAACTGTTCCAAATAAATAAACTCAAGGTTGGACAAGATAGATTAAAAGTTATGCCATTCTCTAATTAGATATGCCTTATTAGTCAATTTTGATTTCAATGTGGATATATCTATCCTACAAGGTTAATACAAATTCCTCTCTAAGTGTGCTAATTTCCTGTATAAAAGCCAAATCCAATTGGAGCCATGAAACTAAATAGGCTAATATTTTGGCCCCTGCTTCCAGGTCACAGGGCCACAAGAGATGAGGAGGCAATCCTGAGGTATTTTTGCACTGACCCTCTGAGTGTCACCTGTTTTTCTGAACAAGGAAGACAAGGAGACCCAGAACCAAACCAGTGGACAATCAAAAACAGGAGCGTCAATTTGGGACTGAAGTCCCAGCTTCCCAATGAAGGGAAAACCAAGGTCAGCATGACCTGGACTCATCCTCACTGAGAGCGATAATGCTGAGAAAGCCAGAGTGCTTCTCCCAAACCCCAATTCCTCCTTGGAGAGCCATCGGTGACACCCCAAAAGACATACTTGTTTAAATCTTGGCTTTATACCAGGTCTCATACACTCAGAGAGAATTTATAACCAAGGATATATGATAACAACTATCAAAAATAAAAAAAATAAAAACAAAGCTCTAAAACAGGTTGGCTCCTACTCTTAATAGTTATAACCCTATGACTAAATGTCATAAGCCTCCAACCACCAAAATGATTTCTAACAGGATGGGATCTAAAATAAAATATATACTGGACAGCTCCCACTGACACTAAAAGGGTTTGTGACACCAATCTCTGTCACTGGCTTGCCCCAAGAAAGATTGGAGGATATATTTTAAAATATCCCTAGATACTGAAAAGACAAGGTAAACACCTTACCATGCTCAACTTATTTACAAATTTAAATACAGTCAGACTCTCATCTGTTTATTCCGTCCATTGGAAAAAAAATACTGCTAAGAAAATCTGCTTAATTCTAAAATTTAAATGATAAGAAAGGTCCTCCTGTGTCAGATATGTAAAACATTTTCTCAGGTTCAGGGAAGTGAATTTTCCCTTCATCCTGGACCTTGTACTTCCTGAGCACTACAAAGTTGGTGCTGAGTTAGCAACTAGCAACAATAGACTTAAGTATTGATTTTAGATGTACGTTGTGATGCTCTAATTAATGACACCACAACTGAAATGATCATGTGCTTATTAAGGGGTTAATGTAATTCCAGGTTAACTGAAGGAATCTTGTTTCTAGACTAGAATATTTAGAGTTCAGGGAGGATATAGGTACACGTTAATTAATTCATTAAGATCCTGCATTTTATGAATATTTATCCACAAGCTGCATGTATTTTCAGAAAACCAAGGACTTTGTGCTATTTATAGGAGCACATTTCAGAGTAAAATCTAAATAATGAAAATAGATTTAATAGTTTGCTCTCCCTGGTTTTCTGCCTTCATTATGCTATCCTTACTGATTGGATGTTGGTAATTTTTTTTGTATTCTTTTTTATCTTAAATATATATTTATTGTCCATAATGTGTTACATTATTCAATGGGCAAACAATGCATTGTTATCCAGAATTCCCCAGTTGCCCCCTCCCCATCCCTGATCAGTTGTATATCCTCCTCCGTGGGCTCTCTGTATTAGTCCTTGTGGCAAGGGATCCTGTATATCTTAGTACTCATCCCGGTCTTAGTACTCATCCTGGCCCAAGTGTGTTGTTACTGAGGGGTGCCATGCCTCTGGATCGTCTCCCCCACCACGGCTCTCACCATCTTTCTGCCCCCTCTTCCGCTCGGTTCCCTGAGTCGTGGAGGGTGAGTAGTAAGGCTGCTTTAAGGTTGTGAGCTTAGGGGTCTTTGTGTCGAAGATCGTTGGTTTCTGTCTCACTGGCTTATCCTGTGTTGGTTGAATGTGGATGTTGGTAATTTTGAAGAGAATTATTGCTCATCTCTAGAACATTGACAGCAGTACAACTATTAGTTTTCCAACAGCACTTGAAGACATCTGAAAACTTTCCCATGCTGGCTGAAGGGCAAACTTTCATTCACTCACAATTGCTTTCTTGATTCTAATGGCCCTTAGAGTCTCCAAGGGTTGAAGATGTTCACTTAAGCCTATTTGTTCTACTAAAGGAAGGTCTTTAAAAGAATTGGGGAAGAATCTAGAAAAAGATTGGTCTGGCCTCAATGATTTCCAAGGTCATTCTTACTAAATATTCTGATCTGTTCTGTCAATGCATTTCCACATGTCCTGAATTTAAATACCACCATCAAGTTTGGCTTTCCTTAACACCATTTTTATTTATACCATTGCCAAGATCTCCACAAATAAAAATATATGTTAACAAAATTCAGTTCAAATTTTATCTTATCTTCATCTGTACTAAATCAATATTTTTAACGTTGACCTAAAGCAAGGCATACATGTCTCTGTCTCTCCTTGCTTTTTTAAAATATCTTATTCATTCATTTTCAAGCAGAGAGAGAGAGAGAGAGAGAGAGAGACAGAGAGAGAGACAGAGAGAGCACCAGGGCCACCACCCTGTGGGTCCGGCTCACGTGGGTCCTGGGGAATTGAACCTGGGGCCCCAGGCACTGGAGGCAGTGCCTCAACCACTCAGCCATCTCTCCAGCCCTCTCCTTGCTTTTTCTTTCTCCATTTTCTCAGTCTTGTTTCTCTTAATTGGATATCATTTTTTGGTCTCTACATTTCTTTGGCCTTTGTGAATCAGATTTGGTGTGACCTGCTCTTGGTGAATGAGGAAATATCCTCATGATGGGACTTTGTAAAACTACACTAACTGCTTGCGGCCATCTGTGCATTCATTCATTACAAAACTCACCACATTGATTTCCAGGTTTTATTTCCCCTTTGTCTCTATGATATCCAGTGTGTTTTTCCCTCTCTGGGATCAGTACTCAAAAGAGTGACTGTGCAGATCAGTGCACCTTGTGACAGACATGAATGAGATTTCACACCAAGAATGCATATTATAATTCTTCACACATGAATACTTTTTCAAACTTCTATTGATCATCAAAATGGAAACAATTATGTCAAATATGTTTTTACTACAGAAATATAGATGTGCTAAACAACACTTAAAAATCCTTTCTCACAGCCCATCTGGGATAATATAGGTGCTTACTGAATGTTCATTTCTGCAACTGTTTATAATCCTTGCTAAATATTTGGGAAAAAACTCAGTTCAGAAAGGTGACATGAATCCCATCAATGGAGGAAACCACACTCATCTATGTGAGCTTAAATTTACTTTTAAAATGTGAAGAGTATACTTACCAGGCAGAGGAGATACCTTGATCACAAAGGTGGATTTCCTAGGGCGAGGCTTATCCATTTCACTCGGGATGTGCTGACTCCTGTGATTTCCCCAAATGAGGGAAATTCAACTGCATAATTTGTGGTAGTGGGGGACTGCTTTGTCGCACTCCTCTGAAAAAAAATGTGAATAGTGAGGGGTGTGGTGGCACACGGCTGTATCAGGAAGCTGGGGCAGGAAGACTATTGTGAGTTCAAGGTTAGTCTGTGATATTAAAAAGTGCTCTTTCTCAAAAAAAATACAATCAATAAATAACAAAATACTATAAATTTTGGAAGGTAATATAAAACTAAATGGGCAAAGCATTCTAGACAAAGAATGAAACGGTAAACTCCAGTCAAACTATAAGTTTACAAGCTTCTGTTTCTATGCATAGACCTTATTTGTTTCTAAAAGAGATAACACTGCTGCACATATGCTGTTCAAAGATTCCATGCAAATGGCGTATAGAGCTAGGAGAGGCAATATTTTTTCTTGTCCTCCCTTAAGCCCACTGCAAATCTTTTTGTCCCCACATAAAAAGTTTTATCTTCTTTTTCTCCCCTGACCACATTACCAAATATCTCCTCATCAGCATGAAAACTTCTTTGGTGATAGAAGAATCCTTTCCTAAACTGGCCCCTGTCACCTCCTTCAGACCACATCCTGGCACTGTACACCTCACATGTCATTGCTCAGCCATTTTCAACATACAATGGGACTTGCAGGCTTCCATTG
>PVHP010053599.1:0-10730 GCA_004024765.1 Zapus hudsonius
ACTAACTGCCTTCTGGGGGCTGGATACCATTCCGGACATTGAAGGGTTTCTCGATGCTGATCGATGCGGTCTGTGGTTTCTTCAGTAACAGGGTTTTGCCTCAGGCCTGGGGAGAGCACTCAAGAGCTTTGACAGAATTCTGTCTTGTTGTTGGAATCTCATGAGTCACTTTGGTCAACAGTCAAAAGCATTTTTAAACTAATCCTATTAAATATCACAAACACTTATTGTAGACTCTTTCCAAACAAATGTTGCAAAAGGATACAATTCAATGGCTGTATGTCAGTAATAAAAAACACAGGTAATAAGGCAAGAAAATTATAGCAAGAAGTATGAATATAACAAATGAGGCTCCATTTTATGTCACTAATGTCTTTGGTTTTAAATGGAGGTTTTGAGTGCTTTTGAAAATAAACAATGGCAAGGACATTTTCTTTTCATATAAATTAATGAGTTTGGCCATGACTGTTAAAAATAGAAAGCAAGACACATTGTATATACATTTTTTTGTTACCCTTAATTGGTAGCTGCAAAGGAAAAGGGTTTAATAGGTAATTCAAGATTTCATAGAATTGAAATTGATTCTGGAAAGTAATTTCATATAATTATGATTAACTTTTACAGTGTGTCTGTGCACGTGTGTGTTCTACAATCCTCTGCACCAAGGAGAAAATGCCTGTCATTTATATAACATAGTTTATGTTCAATGGCAACAAATAGTGACAAAATTTATGATAGTCAAATATGTATGTGTACAACAGTTCTATAAATCCTAACAGTGACTAGGTTTGGGCACTCAGATTTGCACATTGAATAGTTAACTTCCTAGACAAGTATGTTTAAAATGGCAAAACCATTTCAGCAAACCATAAAAAGTGTTAAAAAGTGAAAGGTGAGAAAAATTTTAATCCTTAGAACATAACAAATCATCGTGATTTCACTTAGGTTCTTTACATAGAGAATAAATTAATACTCACTTTACATAACAGCTTAGAAGCAAGGCGAACATCAGGGCGAACATAACACTTTGCTTTGCCACCATGGACAGATCTGAATGAGCAGTGATACAAATGACTGGTTAAACCCAGTTGGTTTTTCCATCTTCCTTTCTCTAAGTCTTCACCAAAGTGTCATAGGACTGATTTTTCTGTACATGTGTGCCTTCTTCTTACTGCTCTCTCACAAGGGCCTTAATTCTTTCATACATTCTTATACTCCAGCAAAAGTAGATTTGAACCAGTCTAATAATTCCCAAACATGGGATAGGAAAGCACACACTTGCTTTAAGGAATTCTTCCAGAAAGCACTTCTCATAAAAAAGAAAATTATTTCCACCAGAGCAAGCTTGTGTATTTTTGTCTTAGATTTCCAGAAACTTAATGTGAATTTAAAAAAGCTTCTGAAATCTAGAATTTCCTGAAATATGTGTGACTCAGACAAACACAGATTTGTTTAGCTTCAAATGTGAAGACATAATTAATTTCAGAGAACTCGGTGACATTTTCATTTTGCCTATCAAGAACAAATAAATGTAAGGTAGAAAGAAAATATCAAAGAGAGTACAATTGTGCTTTGCTGGATGGGCCATAAACACGGGTTACATGCGTGTGTCTATGCATCTGTACCTGTTAGGATGTGGAGCACCTATGAAATCATAGAATATCCTAAGCTGAATTAATATGTGCTACATGAAGGCAGAGAGATTCATTTTTAAAATTTCACTTGTAAGATTTTTAAATATCAATGGCAAAGAAGAATAATGACAAAATTACCTCCTGTACCCTCGGGCAGCCTTTCATTTTAACATATGTGAAGTATTCCATTTGACAGCTACAACCTCCCTAAGTGAAGGATATCTATACAGAAGATTGGATGGAAAAGAAGAAATAACTATATTTTCAGGAATGGAATGTAACATCACCTCCTTTTAAACTGAGATTATAATATTGCTTATATATCTGACAGTAAGTACTGCAGTGGCTTAATAAAATATCTCTCCAACCTACTATAGTTAAGCAACCCATGGAATTCTAGGCAAACCGTTTACTCTTACTTCTTGCCTTTCCTTGGTGGATTAATGGCACCGCAAATGCAATTTGATTCCCTCTCAGTAGATAAGCCTAATCTTATTGCTTCAAGCTTTGATACAATAGTTTCTTCTTTTCAAATATAATTTTATTTATTAGCAGAGAGAGAAGAGAGTGAAAGAGAGAGAGAAAGAGAGAGGGAGGGAGAGAGAGAAGGGCCTCCAGCCAGTTCATAAACAAATTCCAGATGAATGCACCACTTTGTGCATCTGGCTTTAGGTGGGCATTGGGGAATCAAGCCAGGGCCAGGCATTGCAGGAAAGCACCTTAACCACTGAGCCATTTCTCCAGCCCAGTTTCTTCTTTTAAGCTTTTCGCAAAGTTTTAATTTTAAAAATTCATAAATGAATTTCAATGAGGTAAAATTTACATCATTATTTGAATCTAGGTTCCTACTCACTCTTCCAGTGGTTAACCCATAGTAGTTTTTTATTCATTTTTTCCTTATTATTGATTAAAAACTTTAGTATATGAACATACTGCAATTTTATTGTGTTCCCGTCCTGTTACTCTCTTTCGACCCCTCTCTTCATCCCTTAAGACCCTCCTTGTTCACTACCTGTCCTTTTCCCAAACTTTTCAGATATCTTACCACCAACTCTGTATATCTAAAGTCCTTCCCCTCCTTTCTTTCCTTCTCTCTTGGGATCAGAGTCTATTTTTCTTTATTTTGACATGTGATGCCCTGACTGCCTGTGTGTGCTATGCTTTTCCTGCCATGATGAGACTTCTCCTCAAATCTAGAAGCCAAAATAGACTTTCCTCCCTTAAGCTGTTTCTGGTTGGCTGATCTCATGGTCCTATTGCAGGAAGGTAACTGCTACACACTCACAGCATCAGTGAATAAGGTTCCCATCCCTCCAGCACGTCTTTGCCAGCATTGGTTGTTTTTCTTAATGATGGTCATTCTGACAAGAGTGAGATGTAACCTCAAGGTAATTTTAATTTGCATTTCATCAGTGGCTAAGGATGGTGAGTTATTTCTTAAAATATTTCTTGACCAGTTGTATTTCTTCTTTTCAGAACTCTCCATTCAGTTCCATAGTGTGTGTGAGTCCATAGTGATTGTGTTGGTATTTGAAGTCAGGTATGGTAATACCTCCAGAAGTATTCTTTGTGTGAGCATAGTTTTTTTTTCTTTAAAAAATTTATTGTTAGTCAAACAGTATGAACAAGTCTTGTGTTTGTACCCCCATTTCCCTCTTCCCTGGTCTCAATCCACTGAGGGCCCTCCTCAGTGGGATTTCTGGAACAGCCCATGGGATGGGGATGGGGGTTATGAATTGCATGAGCTGTAGCTTATATCGGTATGTTGTTGTTGTTGTTGCTGAGGGGGCCATGTCTCTGGATATTCTCTCCCACCATGGCTCTTACAATCTTTCCACCACCTCTTCCACAAATTTCCCTGAGTCATGGTGGGTGAATTTTGAGCATAGTTTTGACCATTCAGGTTCTTTTCTGGTTTCATATGAATTTCAAGATTATTTTATCTGTTTCTGTTTAGAATGGAGCTAGGATTTCATTCAGAATTGCGTTTTATCTATATATTGGTATGTTGTATGTCTCTAGAAATCCACCCATTTCTTTGCTGGATTGCAGGTTTATAAGCATTCTTCATTCCATTGTTTTCTATTGTAATATGTCCTTTTTTGCTCTCTAATTTTATTGATTTGAGTCTTTCCATCACTTTGACGAAAGGTTTTTCAATATGGTTTCATATTTCAATGAACCAATTCTTTGTTTCACTGGTTTTAATTTTTGTTTCATTTTTATTTTATTGACTTCTGCCCTGATCTTAATTATTTCATTTTGATTAGTACCTTTGGGGCATGGTTTGCTTTTGTTATTGCAAGGATATCATCTGCATCATTATTTATTTATTATATCTCTCTTTCTCTCTCTCTCTTCACTTAGAGGCATAAGCTTCTCTCTTAGAACTGCCTTCATCGTATGCCATGGGTTGCTGTGGCCTGATTCACACATGTCACAGCATGAGACTGTGGTGCAGGCAGAAGACAGTGAGCAGGCGAGGGCACTCAACACACTCAGGGCAGCTGTGGTGCTGATGTGGATGGCCGGATGGAACCCACGACTCACTCATGACAGTGACCATAGTGTGGGAGGGTTAGAGGTAGGAGGAAAGGCCAAGTATGCCTGGCTCCCACCTGATAGGAGAGTTGGAGGGTGCCAATGAACCCTCACAGATGACAGTGGTGAGGGTGGAGGAAAGGCATGGAGAAGCAGGTATAGGAGGACCTCCAGGTGGTGGTTTCAGTGCCAGGGGCCTGGCACCTTGGCAGTGCAGGCAGGAGGGGGACTCAGCTGGGAGGGCATGTTCATAATGCTGGCAGATTCCTCCATTTTAAATAATATTTCCTGGATTACCTCAGCCTCCTCTCCTTCAGCCACTTCATTTAAATGCGTTTTCAGCCATGTGAAGTTTTGTTGCAGCATGTTTATTCTCTCTCAGCTTTCTTCCTATGCATTTCACATTTCTATTCTGCATAGTTTATTGTTGTGTCTTCCCAACTTACTAATAGTTTCTTCTGCAACTTCTCATCCATTGTTAACCCTATCTGGCTTATTTCTTTTTCAAACTCTCTGATTTTATCTCCAGAATTTGAGGATTTCCACTTGATAATTTTTATTGTGTCCTTAATGTTTCTTTTTAACAGGCTCATTTTTTCTACCCTTAAAAATCAATATCGTCATGATGTCTTTTTAAATATTGTTGTTATTATCACATAGGTGGTTTCTGGATTTTTTTCTATGGATTTAATTTTCTCTTCATTAGGATTTTTCTGAGCTTTGCATATTGAGTTAATTTTAATTGAATATTATTATGGATTTTAGGTTGCTACAGCATGGATTTATATAATTATTAGTGGGATTTGCTTTGAGACGCATTTATTTGGAAACAAATTTAATCTGCTTGAGGATTTCCTTGTTTGCTCCATCAGGCCAGACAAAAGCAACCTGTCTATTCATTTATCCATTTTTGTATTAGGTGCCCTACCTTTACTCTTTATAAATGATTTAACATATATTTCCATTTACTGAATAATATAGGTATACATGCATACACATGCATGCAATATGTGTGTATAAATATACATTTACAAATACATATACATATGTAATGTTGGAAGTCTCTGATCTCAATCTGTGGCATGCCTTTTTAAACTCCTCCTAAAATAACTCTTCCTGTAAAACAATACAATGAATAAGTTCTTCCTAGAATGCATTTGACTACATTGCAATAGACAGATCAATGTTTTTCACAAAAGATCAAGGTTTTATGGTGGACTTCATTACCAGCTCAGCAGTGAAGTGCGTCACTGCCTTTCTGGGATCTCTTCAGTTATATCAGGGTCTTGCCATCTGTTCTGCTACCTGCTGAGATTGATGGCCCTAGGGATAGACAGGTAGAAAGAGGCTTTCCCTATGACATAGGCTTGTCTAGAGCAGGCCCACAGATGTTATAAAAGAAAATAAATCTCTGGAGCTCATTCCAAAAACCAAAACCAAAAACATCATACAATAAATTGCCAGTCTTCCTTGTTATTAAAAACATGCTTATTCAGAGATGAAAATGCCTACCTGAATATTTTCCTAGAAATATGAATCATACAGTATTTGTTTTTTTCATTTATAAAAGAAAATTAATCTTTTTCAATAATACCTCCAATGGGAGAATGTAATATCAACACTTTGTGTTTCAAAAGGAAAATAATAAAATACCTTGAATTTAATTGCCCTAAATTAGACAACTTTCATTTCTTTGTCTAAATAATGTCCAATATTTATTATGTCTGCATTATAATCACTGGAGAATTAATCCTTTTTACCTAACTTGCATTCTTGATTACATTAATTCATTTACTTATCCAGAATTATTTGTGAAATATGAGCCAAGTTCTGGGGATACAAGACATGCTAAACTAGGCAATTAATTACCCAAAGAATTTAATCATTTATCAGGAAGAAACGAGGCTTGGGAGATGGCTGTGAGGGTAAAGTGCTTGCCATCCATATTTAGATTCCTAGAACCCAGATAAAAGCCTGTCACCTTGGCATACACCTATAATCCTAGCACTGGGGAGATGGAGACAGGAGGATCCCTGGGGCTTGCTCTCTGGCTGAATAAAATGAGCTTTAGGTTCAGTGAGAGACTCTCACTGTCTCAGAAAGTCTCAGAAAGTGAGGTGGAGAGAAATTAATTAAAATACCTGATGTCAATTTATGGCCTTCATGAACATGTATAATGTCTATGTGTACTACCACACACAAAAAATGAGGGGAAAAGGAAAACATATGCGTAAATAGGTCACTTTAGGCTGTATAATAGAATCAGCAAAGCCTTTGTACAGCAGGTGATGATGGTCTATCATCTTAGAAACTAATGCCTGGAGGAAGAGACAGCAAAATTGAAATTCTCTGTGAGATTTTTAAATGTTACAAATATTAGCTATATTAGTATATAATAAAAACCAGTCAAGCCCCTCTAACAAGACTGGTTTTGTTTTCAAAAAGAGATACTTCAGATCATTGATTATGATTTTGTACAATGTAGATGTAAGAGGAGGCAGAAGGAACCAGGAAGAAAGAAGAAATCTATAGACAACATATAATATTCTTTTTTAAAAAAACTGAGCTGAGCATGGTGGCGTGCACCTTTAATCCCAGCACTTGGGAGGCAAAGGTAGGAGGATCGTCATGAGTTCCACGAAGGAGGATATCCAACTGATCAGGGATGGGGGGGGGGAATTCGGGAATTCGGGATAACAACGCATGGTTTGCCCACTAAATAATGTAACTCATTATGGACAATAAATATTAAATAAAAAAATAAAATAAAACAAAAATAAAAAGCTGTATCAAATAATGGAATATTTCTCCACTAGTCATAGTAACTGTCATCATCAAAACTTCCATTTATTATGCCTCAGATCTACTCCAGGTAACCTGTACATGTTTGCTTAGTACCTATAAAGGCTCTCTTGAAGGCCTTCCTGCTAGTAACTGGTAAAGCAAGAACAAAATTAAACATCTTACTTTCCTTAAAGGCATTTTTTTCTACTTTGATAAAGTTTCTGGAGACTTGCATGGATGTTACATACAAATCCAATAAGCTAAATGACCTGAAACACAATTGAGCACATGGGTCCACAATAGATATGCCTGAGGCTCAGGCAAACAGGGTCATTGCTATCTAAAAACTAAACAGGCATTAAAAATCCTACAGAATTTAAAGAGCAGGAAAGCTGGAAGGCAGAAGGCTGTGGTTTCAGGATCTAGAATGAATACTCAGCCACACAGTGGGTATAGTGGCTGGTGAACATGTCTGGAGGGGTTGCTTTTATTCCCCCCTCATTCCCTTAGCTGAGCAATGTGAAACAATAGTTTATCTGGATCTTCACTCAGGTAGGTTGAAGATCATTAGGGTGAGGCACCCAAAATATGCTGCTTTAATGTAAAGATTATTTTGAGTTGAAAGCAATTAAAAAGCAATGGATTCAGAAAATTTCCTCTGCCTTTACCTTATGTGCCTAAAAGTAGTACGTAAATTTCCTTTGAGAAAGGTCCTTCTCTATTCCAGGAAACGGAGGTCAACTCTTCATACTAAAATGGGAAATGTCACACCATCAAGGATTTGTATATGCAGTCCTAAGACAATTCAGATCCTCCCTTAGTTTTTTTCATGGAATTTCTAGTCAAGTTCCTAAAATCTATCATTCCTACAAACCCAAAGCCCCTTTAGTTGGCCTCGGTCACTGCTTCACAACTCAGTACCCTTTGTTATAATGGTGTAGGGAATTCGGGATAACAACGCATGGTTTGCCCACTAAATAATGTAACTCATTATGGACAATAAATAAATAAATAAATAAATAAATAAATAAATAAATAAATAAACAACAAAAAAAAGATCCAGAATCTAGCTACTCCTTTGAGTTCCACTTCTTAACTGTGAAGTTCCTTATATACATAAAGTTAATAATTGGATCCTTCTTCTGGTAATGACTTTCATCAGTTTGACTCATCTACTCCAGTTACTGGATTTAAGCCAGTAAAGGAAAATTTTTCCCCTCTAGCTTTTGTATCCTAAACTTTTCTTATACAGTAGGCAACTTAAATGTAGTGAGGAAAGTTTCTCACTAAGTGGTAAAACACGAGTCTTAATATGATTACCTTTGTAAACTAAAGGATTTCACTGGGAATCTTTGAAGTTTTGATTTTCCATTAATGTAATAAAAGAATAATACTGGAAAAGAATGGTCTGTAGGTCTCAATTCATGATTGGAGGGCTCTGTGAAAGAAGATTGAGAAGCCATGTGGACCATGATCTTATACTACACAATGGAGAGGAATAATCAGTACATATGCAAAATACATGTCACCCATGGAATCAAAGATGATGGACTTTCTTTCAGTCCTGGCATTAAGCCATCGGTTTATAGGCAATAACGGGGTTGTTGATATGGGCTGGGAAAATCCAGCATGATCCAAATTCCAATAGAGAAAAAAATAAGCCTGAAGCAGCCATCATGTCTGTGGGAGAAAAAAATCCCCTTTGAGAAGAGGACAGGAAGAGCAGCAATGACCCACAGTCTACCAAGGGTGCTGTCATGGCTTGGATATGAAGCACCCCTGAAATGCCAGCTACGGGTGCTTCTGAGGAATCATGGGCTCATGGCAACACTAACATTTCCAGTGGTGCTGAATTCCAGTGCTGAATGAGCTATTAGGAGGCAAAGCCTACTTGGAAGTACATTCCTAGGAATGAGCATTTTCACTTTACATCTTGTTTCCTAGCCCTTTGTTTCTCTGCTTCCTGGCCATCGTGAAGTAAAAAGCTGACTCCTCTACATGCTCCCCACAACCATGTCAGCCTTACTGGACTGAAACATCTGAAACCATGCGCCAAAATAAATAGAATTCTTCTCATTTAAGTTTTCTTGGGTATTTTGTCACAGGAACATAATGTGTGGTACAGGTACAATATTGTATTTTATCTCCTTGTATTGTCTAAAAGTTATGTTTGAGTGCTATGAATCTATAGATCCTTGTTCAAATGTGCGTGTGTGTGTGTGTGTGTGTGTGTGTGTGCAATCATTTCTCTGTCTCAGTTCCAAAGTCAGGTTAACAGTTTCTTCTGGAAGAGAAATTGATATATCTAGAGGAACCTAATATTAGTAAATTACTTGCTTTCAACAAACTATTAATGAGCATTAGTTTTGTCCAGTATGAAACAATCTGAATGTATTTAAATATCACCATATCTTGCTACCTTTGCATTCTCAGAAAATTGTGCACACATAGTTACTCCCACTACTATTTTCCCAGATACAGATGTAATTTATGGAGAAGCAGACATTAAAATAAGTCACTCAGCACTGACTCACCATCATTTACATAACGTTCTTTGAGGAGAAAGTATTAAATCAATTTTAACCTGTTTGGGCCTGCATCCAAATACTGTGCAAGCCTATTTGAGGAGATTCAGTTTTGAAATTTGTAAAAGAGGTCATATGAAATGCATTACTCAATTAAGAAAAGGAATTTATACTTTATTATAGAATACTGTAGCATCTGCCAGATAAATATAACTAACTAAATTTGACTTGGTATGTTATTTTAACAAAGTTGAAAAACTGAAAATTCTACAGTGAACTCTTCAGCAGCACATGAAACGATAGCTTCCCACTGGGAAAGATTGTATCCAACAAGCTGGTCCCAGTGCACTCAGACTGTCCACTGTCAAGCTGCAGCTGTATCGTGTTTCTATTAAAAAGCAGGGCAGTCTCTCTGAGGACTCACGAGCAACAGGCATTGTTTGTCTGCTATTGCCAAAAAGCTAACAAGTTAACATGTTGAAATCAAAATGGTTACAAAACTTTCCTGGTCAAAGGAAAAAAAAAGAAAAGAAAAGAAAAAAGAAAACTACTTTGAAGAGCATTGCCAAATCACTATTTTAAAAAAGGCAACCAATGCCTCAAGGCTCAGGGAACATCACGGAAGTAGGGGCAGAAAGAATTCATGAGATGGAGGAGGAGGAGGAAGGCTGCTGTGGTGCTCTCTAGCCTGGACATGACTTAACCATTGCAGTCATAAACTCACAGAAGCCATGGTTACTTACAGAGGACCTGCAAAAGATAGGGCTGGTTAACATGCAATCTTAGATGGGGAAGGGGCTCATGAGGCCCTGTCGTAGTCAGCCACACCCCACTGGGATAAACCTCCAAACCAGGCACAGTTTATGGGAGGAAAGGATTTATTGAAGCTACAGACTCAGGGGGAAGTTCCATAATGGTGAAAGACGCTAGCCCCTTTTCACAGGTTCAAGCAGTGTTGCAGTCAGCTTTCTAGTTGCTGTGCAGAGAGAACCCAAGCAAAAGCGGCTTGTAGAGGAATGGGTTTATTTGGCTTACGGACTCGAGGGCAGACTCCATTCTGGCAGGGAAAACGATGGCATGAGCAGAGGGCTGGACATCACCTCTGCCACAGCACTGCAAACAGCGGCAGGAAGGTGTGCCAAACACTGGCAAGGGGAAGCTGGCTTATAACCCCATAAGCCTGCCCCCAACAACACAGCTTCATCGAGGTTGTAAAACCCAAACTGCCATCAGCTGAGGATCGATC
>PVHP010053600.1:0-10719 GCA_004024765.1 Zapus hudsonius
AGACTTATAAGTAGAACACTTTCTAGGGGTATTCTCCCCCTGTTGTTTTTATAAGCAAGTAGAGAACATATAGCCTTTATATTGTTTAGTCCAAGATTGAGAACCAGCACATATAGTTGGCATTTATAGAACTGGCATATGATACATATTTATTTATAGAACTTAGTTTCTTATCCTTTATAGGATTAAGAGAAATTGTGTCAAGTTGACTTAACTGTTTATTAAACTATATAAAATAAGTAATCCAGTATCAGAAGAATTAGACATCCTTATTAATAGGAAACATTAGACATTTTTATGTAATACCTCTATGAATGTAATTTTAAGAAAATTGACAACCCATATCTTTAATAATGCTTATTAGTAGAGATATATCCATAGATTTTTATAACCTATGGGTGTAAGATAATAGCTTTATCATATCTGGAACAATTTTGTTACCTTTAAAACCTCTGAATATCTCTGACAAATCATCCTTGGAGGAATTTTAAAATTGATTGAAGTAGACTGAAAAAAATAATAAGTCTGTGGCATAGCTAAGAGTATAGAACATTGTATTATCAGAGAAGAGACTTGAAATGACCAAGAAGGGAGAATTTTTTTTATTATCTGTCATCCCCTGCTTCAGCTCTGTACAAATCTAAGTGTCAGTCAGCAGGCGGCTGAGGATGAAAGCCTCTGAGCACAGCTCTGTACAAATCTAAGTGTCAGTCAGCAGGCGGCTGAGGATGAAAGCCTCTGAGCATTTGTCACAATGACTGGGAGGGGCTAGCCTGAGTGTTCCTTGTTCCCAGCAGCAGGAACACTGAAATCCAAGTCCAGCCAAGGGGAAAAACTTTTGGTTCAGAATGGCTGAAAAATATTAATTCTGTAGCATAATTGGCAAAGAACTTGAATAACCTAAAACAGAAACTCCTTTGTTTCAGATCCATAAATATCAGAGATATTTATGTGCCATGAGGCTTAACTTACTTTTACATCTGTATAAATAAATGTTATACAGAGAAAAAGCCTTATAAATTAATTTAAATCAAGTCTATTGAGTTAAACTTAAGTAAACTTAGGTAAACTTAAG
Organism: Zapus hudsonius; assembly: GCA_004024765.1. Lineage (NCBI taxonomy): Eukaryota > Metazoa > Chordata > Mammalia > Rodentia > Dipodidae > Zapus > Zapus hudsonius. Next base: position 1,076 of record PVHP010053600.1, read on the forward strand.
TATCTATGTATATTTATTAAAATTAAAAAGTTTTAATTTTTTTTTATGTTGAACTGCTAGTGAGCAGAAGTGTCTTGACTTCTGTTGCTAGGATACTAAGAATGCAGGCCTGATTAACACCTTATCTTTACAGAAGAAGCAGGCCAGCTTTGGACTCCAGCAGCGGGAGCTTTGTTTATTTATTTAGCTTATAGAGACAGGCAGAAAGCAGGCAGGAAGCTCTAGTTTTCTGCCTTTCCTTAGGAAATAGGTAAAACACACAGTTTAGCCATCTGTCTCTGTTTTGATAGCAAGTTTTCTGTACCCCGTGAGTGAAACTTTTCTTTACTTAGATCTTGTAGTTACGTTACAGCGTTTCTTTAACTTGAGAGAAGGAAACAAAAGTGAGGAAAAATGACGAATGCCTGAAAAGAGACTATCAACCTCTGAAGCAGAGGCTATTAAGATAAAGAAAGAAACAAAGACTTGCCAGCCCTCAGAGCCTGGAGGCCAGACCCCAGATACCCTCCTGGGGCCGATGTCCCTGGTGTGAAGGGAGACTCACATTCCCTGCATATTCCAGAGATCCAGCTGCTCAGACTGTAGAAGGTGGATGCCAGCTGCGGTTCCGATGTTGTTTGTTGGGCATCTGTCTGCCTTCTTTGGGGATCGGTCGCCTTCGGGGATCCGTCGCACACGTTGGGTTGCCAGTTTTGGGTCCGTGGGTTACTTAGGGGGTTGCAGCGCACATCAACTCCCTGTTCACCCACAGGGGCTGGGTGAGCAGTGGCTTGGAATAGCTGTGATCCGAACGAGAGATGAGACTCTCGGGAGAACGCGGCAGTGGGCAGTTCTCATTTTATTGTTTAGACTGCAGTTGCTTATATAGGGAAAAGTCAGAGGTAGAAGCATAGGAAGCAAGATTTGTGAGAGAATGGTGATCTCAGCAGAGGAAATGAAACCTTATTGTTTAGGTTTGTTATTTGCAGTTGGAATAAGTTAGGCTTTGAACTGCTTATCTTATCTCAGGGGACAGCTGTGGCCTGCCTGGGTGCTGGAGTTCTCAGGATTGCTAAGATTTACAGGGGTCCTTGGACTTTGCATCAACTTCCTTATCAGAAGGAGACGGTCCCAGAAGCCTGCCAGACTCAGCAGAACCCTACATCCTCCATGCCACATTAGCAGGGTACCACAAAGGAAGATATATTTCTCCTTTCCTTTACATTCGTCAGAAGACCCGTTGGCCAGACGGGGTATGAGGAAGTGTTGGAAAAAAATATATCTCTTTCTGGGTTTTACCAATAGGGAGCGCTCTGTCCTAAAGTCAAAAGCCAGTGGAGCACAAAAGTATATGCTCTTGCTTTTGTTAAATTCATAAGCCCTAGTAATTGGCTTTCATAGGAAAATTGGCATCCAACACATATTTGTCTAGACACTTAGTCTCTTATTCCTTATAGAATTCAGAGAAATCACAGGTATTTCTTGTATGTAACGCCTCTATAAATATAATTTTTAGGAATACTGACAAACCATATAGTATTAGCACATATTTAAACATTGATAGAAATTTTAGAACTGAGTAAGGAACAAAAATGGAGAATTGGTGTGGGAATAATAAAAATATATCTATTTTAGTTACCTTACTGAGAGTCAACTTGATTTTTTATCACTGGCCGAGTCAGTCACTCTGGAACCCAAATCGGTGAGGCTTTGTTCTGTGGAAATACAGAAACCGAGCCTCGACCCCAATAAAGTACTGGATCCGGGCCACACCATTGACCAGTAAGAATATCCCTCCATTTTACAGTCACTCCATTAAATTGTCTATGGTTTGTATGTCTGTCAGCTGCAGAGCAACCTTCACTGTCCAGTGTTAAAAAACTTAAAGAGAGAAACAGAGAGTTTGTCTTTTAGGAGACCTGAAGGTGTCCCCTATTCCTCCTTTCTGTTTACAAAGAGCATTTTTGAGGGTAAGATGAGCACACTCAACAATACTTTGACCTTGTGGATTGTAAGGAATGCCTGTAATGAAAGAAATCTCAAATTTAGTGAGGAATTGCTTAAAGGAAGTTGAAGTGTAAGCGGGACCATTGTCAGTTTTAACTTGTTTAGGGATTACCCAAGCGACAAAGGCTTGGAGAAAGTGGGAAATAACGTCTTTGACCTTTTCTCCACTGTGAGGTGATGCAAAAATAACTCCTGAACACGTATCCACAGATACATGTACAAACTTAAGAGTACCAAATTCTGGAATGTGAGTAACATCCATTTGCCATATGTGATTAGGTTTTAAACCTCGAGGGTTGATTCCAAAAGATTGTACTGGAATAAGGGGGGCACACTGTTGACAGGACTTTACAATAGTAAGAGCAAGGTCCTTAGTAATATGAAACTGTTGGCGTAAGGTGGTAGAGTTAACATGGAATTTATTATGGAAGGCCTTGGCCTGTTCCTCCGCAGTGAATAGGAATTCAGAGTGAGTTGCTTTATCTGCTGAATCATTTCCTTGAGCAAGTGGTCAGGGCAGATAAATATGAGCTCTGATATGACCAATGAAAAAGGGGTGTTTGCGTTGCAATATAAGGTTCTGTAAAGTAACAAAGTAAGGGGCCACTGCAGAAGTGGGCGAAATATATGGAACCATTTCTGAATTTGTAAAGTTTACCACATATTTGCTATCTGATAATAAATTAAAAGACTGTTCTGCATTGGAAGGCCAGCACAGCTGCAGTAAGTTCCGAGACATGTGCAGAGGTGCTATGGATTATGGTGGTATAACTTTTGCCATCAATTATAACAGATCCAACTCCATTTTTTGATCCATCAGTAAACACAAGAGAGAAATCATGCAAAGGTTTCTTCCTAGTGACTTTTGGAAAAATAATAGGGGTATTCTTACAAAATTGTATCCAAGGATGCTTAGGGTAATGATTATCACAAGTAGCAGTGGATGAGGACAAGATAATAGCCCAATCTGCACAATGGTTTGCAAGCCAGCGAATCTGCTCTGGCCCATAGGGACTAATTATTATTTTTGGAGGCATATCTAAAACAGCTTCAAATTCTTATATGCCTTTATAAATCAGCTGAGCTACAGCAGCTGGATATGGTGACAATATCTTATGTGGAGAACTAGGTAGGTTGACATTCAGTAGAGGTCCTCCCTGCCACAAAATCCAACAGGGCTATGGTTCTCTGGCAAGACAATAAAAAGCAATGGTAACTCAGGATCCCTATGGACAATTTGACATGCTTCTAATCATTGTTGAACCAAGGAAAGGGCTTGTCTGGCCTCAGTTGTGAGAGTTCTTCTAGAATTCAGGTCTGTGTCATCCTACAAAATATCAAACAATGGTTTAAGTTCTCCGGTAGTTAATTTTAGGTAAGGCCTAATCCAATTGATATCTCCCAACAATTTTTGAAAGTCATTTAAGGTTTGTAAGTTGTCTAACCAAATGATGAGCTTTAGAGGCCTGACAGCTGTGGCTGACAACCCTGTGCCCAGGTAATGTTGGAGACCATCCACCTGTAACTTTTCAGGGGCCATTGTGAGTCTCTAGCCTTTAAGTTCACTAGTCATGAAGCACAATGCTTCATTTAGTATTTGTTCATTGGGATGACACAGTAGAATGTCATCCATATAATGATAGATCAATAAATCTAGGTACCGGTTGCGGGTAGATCTCAAAGCCTTGTCTACATATATTTGACATATGGTGGGACTATTAGTCATTCCCTGAGGCAAAACCACCCATTCGAATCTATGATCAGGTTGAGAATGATTAATAGGAGGCAAAGTAAAAGCAAATCTCCAGTAATCATCCTTATGTAAAGGTATGGAAAAGAAACAATCTTTTAAGTCCACTATTATAGTGGGTCAATCCTTTGGTAATGCTGAAACAAGAGGCAAACCACACTGAATGGGGCCCATAGGATACATTTGATTGTTAACAGCTCTGAGGTCGTGAATTAACCTCCACTTTCCTGATTTCTTGTTTATAACAAATATGGGAGTATTCCATGGAGAAATGGAGGACTGTAGATGTCCTGCATCCATTTGTTCCTTAACTAACTTATAAGCAGCCTCCGTTTTTCTTTTGTTAGGGGCCACTGAGGAATCCATTGAGGCTTATCATCCTTCCATTTTATTGGTATAGCAGCTGTTTCAGTGGCCCCAACTAAAAACCCATTCTAATACCTGATTCTTATTAAATAGGAATTGGAAATACTTTCAGTGGTCAATCTAAGATCCATTTGGCTTAATACATCTCTTCCCCATAAAGAAATCAGCAATGCACATACATAAGGTTGAAACAATCCACTATGTCCTTCCTCATCTTTCCACCGCAAGGTAGTGGCACTTTGGTCAGGACTTTCAGCTATTCCTAATCCTCGAAGAGTCTGATTCACCTTGACAATTGGCCAATCCTTAGGACAGTCAAGAGATTTTATTATACTTTTGTCAGCCCCCGTGTCCAGGAGCCCCAAAATTTCCTCTCTCTGATTTTCAATGTTAATAAGGGTCTTTCTTTTAATTCCAAAGTTAAATAAGCCAGTGGCTCACCTGATGATTCCAGCCCCTGTTTTCTTCTACTAGAATACAGGTTATGTTGGCTGGGAAAATGAGCATTTGAGCAATTTTCTCTCGAGGAGATATAACTGTTATTCCTTTTGGGGAGGAGGCCAGTATTTTAACTTGGCCCGAGAAATCAGGGTCAATAACTCCTAGATTAATTATAAGTCCTATTAAACTAGCGGAGCTTTTTCCTAAAATTAATTTGTATAGAATTTGGGATAGGGCCTTGCCAATCTGAATCAGTGGGTTGTACTCCCATATCAGGAGTCAGGACTAGCCTGGAAGTGGCACAAATATCTATTCTTGCTCTCCCTGATGTTGCCTTCCTTGGTCAGTTAGAGGATACCAGGCCTTTGGTACTTGTTGAATCACCCCATATATTTTTTGTGGGACGCGGGGAGCTGGGCCCACCCTCCCGTTTTTTGAGGGCCTTGTATTAGACTCTAATGATTTATCATCCCTTGACCAATAATTTCTTTTTCTATAATGAGAGTATACTCCTGGTTTTGCTCTGCGGGGTTCTCTGTTAAAAGATTTCAGCTCAGGACATTGCACCTTAATATGTCCTGGCTTCTGGCAATGGAAACAAACTCTTGGCGGACCTCCTCTACAGTACTTCTGATTAGCATGTAAGCCTTGTGTTATTGCTGCTGCCATAACTTGACCCTGTACAACTATGTCATTTATGTCCCTACAAATTTTTAGGTAAGTTGAAAGGTCTTTACTCTTCCATGGCCTGATAGCCTCTTTACACCATTTATTAGCTTTTTCATATGCTAGTTGTTTTACCAAAGGCATAGATGGTTCAGCATCCCCAAAGATACGAGAGGCAGTTTGGAGCAGACGATCCACAAAATCAGTATAAGGCTCATTAGGTCCCTGTAATACCTTGAACAACTGTCCTTGTAAATCACCAACCCCCTGCAAAGTTTTCCAGGCCTTAATTGCTGTAGCTGCTACTTGCATATATACTGCCAGAGGATAATTTATTTGATCCTTAATATCTGAGTAGTTGCCCGACCCTGTTAACATGTCAGTATCCCAGCCTGGGTTCCCTGCGGCGGTGTTAAGCCTAGTTGTGTCGGTGCAATGCTCATGGAACATGGTTTTCCACAGTAAATACTGACCTCCTGATAAAGTGGCTCTTGCAGTGTTTACCCAATCTAAAGGTGCCAGATTAGATGTTGCCAATGATTCTAACATAGAAATCGTATAGGCAGCTTGAGGCCCATAAGTGCTTACTGCCTCCTTCAATTGTTTTACAAGTTTGAAGTCTAATGGCTGATGATATCTATGTTGTTGGGCATCCTCGAATACAGGAAAGCAAGTTGGTCCCACCCATGGGGGTTCCCTTCTGCAGGAACATTCCCCATTGTAATTATAAGGGAGTGGCAGAGCTCTTGGCTCCACTTTCCCCCTTGTTTGTGGAGTTTCCTCACAAGGGTTTCTGAACCCAACTCCTAATTCCTCTCTACCTAATTCCTTCCCATTCACTCTTTCTATTTTAGGCAAACTGGCTGGTGTTATGGGAGCTGTCAATACTTTTAACAGAGTCCCCATCATCTTCGACAATGCCCAAAAAGGAGCCCCCACAAGGACCCGTGAAATTTTGGAGCCCATCTTTCTATTATCTTCTTCTATTCCCTTCACTCTATCGTGAACCTCAGTCACTCTCAGTGAACCTTTTTGTCGCTTCACTGCGAACCTTTTGCCTCTCTTCCCCGGGCTAAATTTTTCAAGCAGAGATGAAAGAGAGAGAGAAAGAAAGAGAAGAGGAGGAGATGGAAGAGGCAGCAGAGAGAACAGGCCTTTCTCTTATTTTTTTGTCATCTACATTTCCCTTTTCATTCCCCATTTTCGTTCACTCCCCATTTTTGTTTGTTCCCCATTTTCGTTCATTCCCCGTTTTCATTCCCCATATGGGCCACCATCTATCACTGCCCACCACCTGCGGAAGCAGTGATCACACAAATATACACATACACCGCTTAGGGGTGGATGAACATGCCCTTTATTGCCAGTAATGAGGCAGAATATATAGAGCTTCCTGGCCAATCAGGGTGCTAATGGTCAGACTTATCATAAGATCCTGTGCATAATAGCCAATCAAGATCACCTCCTGAAACTCATTAAGCTAAGCCTCTCTTGGCAGGATGTCAGGTGCCATCCTGAGATTAAGCCAGGGTGTGCCTCCAAAGGCCCCCAAAGGCTTTTGCCCTGACAATATCTGATGCAGTTTAGGGACATTGAATACTTAAACAGCTCACTGAAATAAAAGGCAACAGGATTTCGGCAAATCATTGTAAAGCTAATCTATATTTATTATCAATTTCTCAGAGGAGACAAATAAACATGAACAGGGAAAGAGAACTGGCTTAAATGTGCTTTAAATCCAAGATTCCTAAAAGGGAGGAAAGAATATGGTACTGACAGCACTCCCAAGACTATTTTCCACATTGCGTCATGTTATTTAAAACAGTTCTTATGTACAAACAAAATAATCCATAGGAGAATGGGCATAATGGACCAACTCCATCTCTACTAAAGATGAGATTAAGGGCCTGGGGAGATAGCTTAGTAAATAAAGTGCTTGCTCTGCAAGCATGAGGACTTAGGTTCAATCCTCAGAGCCCACATTAAAAAACCTACCATGGTGTTACACATTTGTAATCTCAGCACTGGGAATGCAGAGACAAGTGGATTCCCTGGAACTCAGTGGCCAACTAGTCTAGCTTACTTGGCGTGTTCCAGAACAACGAGAGGCCCAGGCTCAAAAAAAAAATAGATAGCTCCTAAGTAATGACACCTAAGGCTGTGCTCTGGTCTACACATGCTTGTGTACATACATGCATACTCATCTGTAATCCACGCTTGTGTGTGTGTGTATGTATGTGTGTGTGATTTCAAAAATGACATCAGAAGAAAAAAATGTCACAATACCTAAAGTATTGAGTTTAGACACAAAAAAAGCTATTAAGATCTCACTAACTATTATACAATTGTTAAAGACATTAGGAAATTACCATCTCAGGTAGCCTGAGGTGGCTTATTAAGCAGTTTAAACATTAATCTACTTAATAGCACAGCAAGAATAGACCAATGTAAAAGCTTATTGCTCAAAGTGTGTGCCATAAAATCTGAGAATTATCTTGAATTCCAGAACACTAGACCCCATTTGTGACCTACTAACCAGAAGCTACATTTTCATAAGGACCCAGGGTGATTCTCTGGCACGTTTTTGTTAAGACACTAATGCAGATTGACTCTACTTGGTTGTGCCATTTGTTTATATAGTAACTCTTTCCGTTTCAGGATTCCTTATAGTTTATAATGGAATTGACATGGGCTAGGCATCAGCATTAATAATAAATGAAGAGATGGTGCCACACTGAATGCCAGAAAACAGAAAACCGAACAGAACGATGAAATGTATGTGAATAATAAATTGATGGAGAAAGAAAAAGGACTAATGTGACAGAGGCAAAGTTACACCAAACTGTAACCATACCAATACTATGGTCAATACATGATACATTGCATCCTTCTCCATCAGAACAGCCATGGTTGAGATAAACAGCAATGGATCTTTTTGATAGCTAAATGATTAGACCTTGGATTTTCTTAGGTCTTAAATGACTACTGGAGCCACACTACAGTGAATGTTACAGGGAGAGCCAGTATTGCAGAGTGGTCAAGATCTCAGACTTGGGATTCCATCTGCCTAGCTTCTAATCCTTTTTCTTCCATTAATTAGTCTTAGAAAGTTATCTTCTAACATCCTGTTTCCACATCCATACAATTAAACAAGTAGTTCCTAACTTCTAGAGTTATGAGAATTAAATCGTGTTTGGAGTAATGCCTCACACATATTTAAAAATCATTATCAATGTATTTCTCATAGACATTTCTAAAGGAAGTAACAAATTCTGCATCTGTTGTTTATTATTTAATTATAATAGAAGTAAAACAAAATATTATATATTATTTAATAACTCCACGTGGTATGGTTCTGAGTTACAATTTCTGATAGTCTAAGGTGGCAATACAATCTCACTTGTCAGTTTGGACCATATGGGTAAATGTTCTAGGAAAAATCATGAGGCTATATCTGCTCTGAAGCCAAGAATAGTAAATGTTAATTGATGTCAGATTATTTGTCAATTCCCATATCTAAGCACAAATCCATCCTTACATAATAATCTCAATATTATTTAACTCTATAATGTGAAGTAGAAAAGCTCTAACACCATACAAACTTTACAGAGTTTATAAACAAGCATTACAGGACAAAACTTTGAGCCAGGGTCATTAATATGGTTGGAAAATTGGGGTAGTATTTTTTTAACAGTAGCTCAGAGGGAGGGCTCTGTCTGCAGAGACAGAACCTTGCTTAATGCTTAACAACACTGCATAGCCTTGAGCCTTTGCCTTCTGGTGTGTTTGCTGAATGACCCTGGGCAAGTTGCCTCTGTCACCTTATCTGTAAAATGGGGATAAAATAAGTTATAATGCCTCAAGATTATTGTGCAGATCAAATAACATAATTTTGCATATTGCTTGGAATATAACAAATACTCAATAAATATTCATTGCCATCAATATTACCATTGATGTGCTAAATAATCTGAAATAAAGGAAGCACCTTCTTCCTTTGAATGGTTGCTCACCTCCACATACATTGAAAGAATGTAAGTGGTTTGTAACCACTCTCAGATCTAATGACTCTCATATTCAACTCCAATCAGAAATTTGAAATGCTAATAGTGGCTTTAATGTGTCCCTCCATCTCTCTTTCTAAGCAATATTGAGAAATACCTTCTTTTTTTTTTTTTCTAAAACAAAACTTTAAGGGCATTTTAATTTCTTTCAAGATCATGGCATGGCACACTATAATTTTTTTTTTAAATTTAATATTTATTGTCCATAATGAGTTACATTATTTAGTGGGCAAACCATGCGTTGTTATCCCGACTTCCCCAATTCCCCCCCTCCCCATCCCTGATCAGTTGTATATCCTCCTTCGTGGGCTGTCTGTATTAGTCCTTGTGGCAAGGGATCCTGTATATCTTAGTACTCATCCCGGTCTTCC
>PVHP010053601.1:0-10725 GCA_004024765.1 Zapus hudsonius
TGGCATATAAGAAGTGGTAGAATGTATTTCTCATGGCTTAAGGATGATGTAATATATCTCCATGGGAAGACACTGATAACATTTAATTAGAAGAAGATAAGCAGAAGGCATTTATATTTCAAAAATAAGGATCCCAAGAACAGAAGAAATAGTGACAGAAAATCTTAATCCTTCCTGATTAAGTTGGTTATCATTACCGCCTCAGGACCTGCACCAGCCTGAGCCCATCAACATCTTGATATAATGGACAGAGAAGCACTGAACGGATGAGATGTCAAAACAAAAGAACTACTTCAGAAGAGCTGGATGCTCCGTGGGCTGGAAGAGAGAGAACCAAGGAGGGGAAGGGAAAGGGAATGCAATCGAATTAAGGTCAGCTCATGCATTCAAATGAAGGTTTGCTATCTGGTCAGAGCCTTGTTCCTGGGCAATGACTCCTTGCTCTTATCCTCACAATGGGGATTGAGCAACCTATGAATACCTGCTTTGCATGTAGACGTGAGCTTGGGCACATGTCAAATGGTGGGGGCAGAGGAACTGCCACCTTCCGGGCACAGCTGGGGTGCAAACCTGGATTCATGTGGCTTGCTCTGGGAGCCTGGAGTGTCAGGGTTAATGTTGGAGATAGGGGAAATGCCTACTGGGTTTTGCTGGGGTTTCCAACCGTTTCTTAAACATCCTTAACCCTTTGTGCTGCGTGTCCCATTTTAGCAATACCAACACCCCTTGTATGAAAGGAATCCTGTTGGAGAGCATTCTTCCTGTCTTCAATGGGCCTGCTTCCTGACCCTATCCTCTTGAGGGTTAGAATTTCAAGAGCACAGCAAACAAGACAGAAGGCAATTCTTACGGAGGAGTTTCTCTGTGTGCTAGGACTCAGTGCTCCATCCATCATGGCACCTGCCCATTGTCAGTCATTCTTTGTGCTGCTCTGCAGTAACACAAGAAGGTAGTGGGAAGCCTGGTGCATGGGATGCACTGATGAGATTTCCTTCCTCATTTCCATGCCTCAGTGTTACATTAGATTATATCATTCAATTCCTGAAATAATTTCACATTAGTTCAGGTAGAATTCGAAAATCATGTTTAGTATTCAACAACCTGGCATTGAACCTCATCTACTTTGCAAGGCTCACCTTACCATATTCTTCCCATTTCCATACTGTGAGCACTTATGACCTTTGACCCTGCACCTTCTCAGGTGTTGCTCACTATGCCGGGGGACATCACCAACTCCACTTCTGTGGTTACTTCCCACGGATCCTTTCAGACTCTGCCCTAATGTGACTCACATGCATACATACTTTCCTGAAGATTCCTTTCCCATGGACACTTCTGCTCTGTTTCCTAAAGTTTATAGCTTAATAATGAATATTAAAATAAACCCACTTTCCCAAATTCTAAACCAAGATTTGGTGCTGAATTTCTTTCTGTCATGTATGAATCCTGTCATGTCACGGAATAAGTACATCAATTCTGAGGGTCACATATTTTCATGTAAATCTATTTTGTCTATTGACTGCCTATCTTAGTTCTACTGTAGGTTATTATAGTGTTCTCGTGGGTGTGATTTCTTTCGAAGTTTTTCTTTCTTCCAGCATGCCTCCTCCTTCCCAGTCCTTTACACATACAGGAGTTAGAGTTAGTGTTTTCTCCCAGTTCAAAGGAAAATCTGCATAGATTACATCTATTCCCAAACATGTAACACCTCTTTCATTTTGTCACCACACATCAGGTTGTCTAACTTTCAACTTTCTATTCTAGTTGAGAACTCAATTAGAATTGTGAAGGTCATTTAATCTGCCTCTGACATCCCAGGTGTTATAGTGATGTTATTAAGGGGAAGAAATCTGAGAAGCAAGGTTACTTTGAACTGAGGACCACGGTATGACCACTGGTAGATTTTGTTCTCCCAGGTCAATTACAAGAAAAGAACTGGGCATTCAATTAAGTTCCAAATTGTCATTGAGAAATTTATGCCCTTGCTATACAAACTATGGGTTCATGGAACATAAAGAGCGGCATCTCCTAGGTTCTTGGAAAAAAAGGGGATAGGAGAGCCTCATCCCAAATTACTAAAGTAAAAGAAGCATTTAGAAAATATGTCAGATGACAAGCATCCGTGTTAAATTTTGAAGAAACTGTTCTCCAAGTGACAGTTTGCTTCTAATCTTACCCACCCTCCACGATAAAATGTCATTCCTTCTTTTTCATTGGTTATGACTTCCCACTCCTTTCTCAGCTAAACCTCAGCGAGTTTCTGGAAGAGGAACAAATCTCCGTTTGGAATTTGGGCAGGGCTTCTTCTGAATCTTCATCTCTGCTTCCAAAGTGTCTGAGTCACATTCTTCAAAGGCAAGAAAGGCAAGAACAAAGGCCCCAAGGATACAGGTGGACAGGCAGAAACACAAACACACACACACACACACACACACACACACACACACACACACAGAATGTTGAAGCACATTAATATAGTAAAACACAAAACCTTTAGTACTAACCCAAAGTTCTGGAGAAGAAACTTTCTCTTCCAAATTCCTTGCAAGAAGGTGGGAGCATTCCCTGATTAATGGACAATTCACACTTCTCATTGTCCTCAGAGCAGCAGTTATCTATCCGCCCATTCTCAGCCCCTCTGCTTCACACAAAGCAGTTCCTTCTTTAGTTCCAGGGGAAAACAGGAATCCTAGCCTTGCCAGTGTGACCTGGCTGGTTTGGGAGGAAGCAAGAGCCCCAGAACGTGCCCACCTCTGGCAGTGAGGTTCACGAGGAGTTTACTTAAGAAAAGGAGGTGGCAAACCTCAGAGAGGCAGCCTGAGCTTGAGGGATGTGGAAATTCATGACCCAAGACACACATTCACAGATGCCATTTTCAATGACCCCTTGCTTTGGGGAATGAGGGTCCTGCCTCTATATCAAATCCATCCTCAAATGTACACTGTCTCCAAGACATGCGTATCTTGAGTTTGATCTGGCTCCATTTAGAGTCCTTAAAATGTTAAGGTTTTCTGGTTTGCTGGCCTTCAAGGGAACTGGATCAGATCCCAGTGTGTCTCCACCGGCTACATAATCATAGCTAGTCAATTGCCTTTTCTGTTGTCATAGAGACTAGAGATTAAGCCTTTCCACCTCAAGAGGATGAGTAGCTGGAGAAACTAAACAACAGAGCAGGAGGAGAAAAGCAGGCTTTTGAGGATGTTGGATATTTTCTTGGGCTGCATTGGTTCTATTCCTGGATTTAGGAACTTGGGACTTGTTCCTTGTGTCATTGAGCAGTGGCATATCTTCCACTCACCACTAGCAAGAGGATCTGTGGAAAGGTCTTTGTTTTCTTCCTCCCACTTGCTTCACTAGCATTCATTCTAATAACCCAGCTTCACACTCTGGGCTCCAGTCACGGTTTCTGTAACAGGATCTGATGAAAACTGACAGAGAAAACTCAATTTCATTTTCAACTAATCATACTAGCAAATCTATAGAAATAGTTATTGTTGGTGGAATGAGAGCTGAACACAGACATGTGTATATAAAACTCAGATAAAATTGTGATCACCTGCAATACTTTTAGAAAAATATTGTCTTCTATTATGAATATAGAGGTTTGTAAGTTTTAACCCTTTAAAAATTCCACTTAAATAAAATAATAAATAGGGCTGGAGAGATGGCTCAGCGGTTAAGGCACTTGCCTCCAGTGCCTAAGGCCCTGGGTTCAATTCGCCAGGACCCACATAGGCCAGACCCACAAGGTGTGGCCCTGGTGCTCTCTCTCTTTCTCTCTCACTCTCTGTATCTCTCTGCTAGAAAATGAATAAATAAAATATTTTAAAGATAAAATAATAAATAAACATGTACAAATATATACATAAAAATTTTACTGTTCTATAATTTAATATATATTTTGAAACTAAAATGTAGTCAATGAGGTCAATATTGATTATTTCACAAAAAGAATATGTCACCTTAGCACAAAAGCCAATAATACTCAAATTTCTTTAACTATTATCATATTTACTAAAAAATGCTATGTAAGTTACAATTAAATAACATTGTGTGAAAGAGTTACTCTTCCTGGTAATTTGTATTTGCCGTATCCTGTTAAGCGGTTGCTTTTTATTATACCTATTTATTAGGTTATATAACAGACTGAGGTTTTAGCTGAGCCACTTGTTAGTTCGAGGCATAGCCAAGGTCTTTCTACTTTTCAACCTTTATGTCTAGTTCAAAGCATGTACTGAAGATTACCTAAAATGATCACAATTAATTATCCCATGAATGTTTGCTCTCGTTACATTCCTTCTCTATTGTTTCTCTAGCTTTACATCTGAACAAAATGTGGATGAGTCTGTTTTTTTCTCCTCCCTTTAATACAGATGAATAACACATGGTAATGGACGTGCAGTTTTCATTATGAGGAAATAATGTGAGGATTTGTCCAAGTTCACACAGGCCGTGCTCAGCAGCTCTGCGATGAGGAGCCAGGTTTCTTGGCTCTAAGCTATAGCTACAAAACCCAGATGAAATGTGAAAGCTGCGAACGAGGCAGCCTGTCCAAACCTGAATGCCTAAAGGACATCTTCCCACTCCCACATTTGAACAATGGCGCCTTGTTTCCTTTCAGAGGGGTAGCTGTGAAGCATTCTGACTTGGATGGGCCCCAACGTATTGTCTTGGTTTCATTTTGTTTTTAATTGGGATTGAAATGTTTGCTCTTATAACGCTTGCTGGCATTAGAAATGCAAAAGCAGACTTTTCTTGACCATCTAGACTACAGAGCTTTATTAGCAAAAAATCTGATGACAATGGGGAAAGGATGCCAAAATTCCTTGAAGTTTGTTGTTGTTGTTGTTACTGTTGTTTTTGTTAAATGAGAAGGTGAATGGATCCTTGTCATTGAAGAGTTACTTTAACAGACTAATAGGAATGCATTTCCTGGATATTTTTAAAGATCCTTTATGACCACAGGGTTATTACACCAGCACCATCATATCTTTGTCTGCCCACCTGCCTTTGGAAACCAAGAACACAAAACTACAATGGATTAGACTCACTGTGCAGGATGGATCCGAGCTGTGTGGGAGACTGTGTGTGATCTTCCTTGCAGATCTTTGTGAAAATAGATGACAGTGGTCCTGCTGTCCCGAGGGGTGGTGGGTGTTGTACCATGTGGCTTCAGTTGTAAGTTAGTGGGAAGAAGAGCTGTAGGAGGCTAGCGTGATGAGTCTGCCACACGTACGACTGTGGGAGTTCATGATGAATCATGTGTGTGCCTAACAAGTGGAAACATTTCACATGTGCATAACCAGGGCAAAATTCATTCTTTGTATACCTTTACTTAAATGTGAGCTTACCCAGTCAAGAAAAAAATCCAAGGATCCCCTTCCAATATTATCTTCCCAGTTAAATATAAACCAAAGGTAGCCAGGATAGCACAGGAGGTAATTTCAAAGATATAGGCACCTTCTGAAAGTTGTATTACTATTAAATATAGTTAAATTTGAGAATTTACAGCCTGTGCTGTTTCAATATACGGTGGACAAAAGAGATGAGGAAAATAAAAGTAAGGTATTTGGGATGAATTCAGACTTTAGTATAGAATCATGTTTCCCTTAATAGTTTAAAATTTAATTTTAAAAGCAGTATATAAAATGAGTTTAGATCACTTATTAGATATATGTTTAGTTACACTTTAGTATTGATAATGTGTCTCTGGGAATTTATTATTCAATATATTGCACGTTTATTGTGGTCTATGAAAGCTCACTAGGTCTATTAGATGGACATAGTATATTCTCCTAGCCCTGTGTTGTGTGGCTATTCCTGTGGAGACATGGACCCAGGTCTATTTACACCATTGATAACAGACCACAGAAACAATTCCACCACACTGTATGTTGACGAAGGACTCTGTTTACTTGAGCAATTTACCAGGGCATGGATGAAGAGGATTCAGAGGTAGCTGTATCACTGAGAAGTCCACCCCAGCATGGTGACAACTCACCAAAGCTGCTTCCCCCAGATCTCCTGCTCATCTCATCAGAGAGTCTCCTCTCTCCAGCAATGGACAATGCTTGTATAACCTGGGGAGGAGAGCTGTGTCTACTTTCTCCACTTCCTGATCCTGGTAAAATACATGAGTATCTCTCCTTCCTATAGGAGGGAATGTTACAATTCAGTGGCAATGACTACACGATAGCCTGCAACTCACTCTTAAATGTAGTTTAAATTATTTCTGTAGTACCTCCGGTGTACATCTGTGTGCATATTCCAAAACTATTAAGATTAGAGTTTTAACCATCTGTTTCTACAACTCAAATGCAAATTTTTGAAAGGAGAGATGATATAGTTTTATTTGTATGCCATTTCTAACGTAACAGGTATTCTATAAAAAATTGACGAGATGTTTGATGATGAGGTCCATTTAAAAAAAAAGATGCGGCTGGAGCAATGGATCAGGGGTTAAGGCACTTGCATGCAAAGCCTAAAGACCCAGGTTAGATTCCCCAGTTTCCATGTAAAGCCAGATGCACAGATGGCACATGCATCTGGAGTTTGCAGTGGTTACAAGCCCTAGGGACCACTCATATATGCTCTCTCTGTCTCTCTTTCTCTCACTTTCTTAGCTAAATAAAAATATTTAAAATAAATTTAAAGCCAGGTATGTTGATGCATGCTTTTAATCCTAGCACACAGAGGGCAGAGTTAGGAGGATCTATGTTAGTTCAGGGCCACTCTGAGACTACATAGTGAATTACAGGTCAGCCTGGTCTAGAGCAAACCCCTGTCTTGAAGAAAAAAAAATAGAAACAGGAAAGAAAGAAAAGACAAACAGGAATGTGCTTAGATCCTAGAAGCCTGGGGACACAATAGATAATAATTATATGTCTTACACATCATTATTTATCTTCCAATATGCTTCTTATCTCATTACTGTCAAAAAAACACAACCTAACAAAAACCAACTTTTGGAAGGAGAAAGGGTTTCTTGTGGCTCCCAGTTTGAGGCTGTATTCCACCATTGAGAAAAGACATGCACATAGGAGCATTAGGAGCCTGGTGCCCTCACACCCAGCAGAGACACATTAATGCTGGCACTCCAACGTTTTCCTCAATTTCCCATTTTTATTAAATCTGGGAGACCAGCTTATGGGACAGACCCACCCACATTCTGAGTTAGACTTTCCTTTTCCTGGAAACTTCTCTGGAAATGTTCATAAAGATATAAGCAGAGGTGTATCTCCTAGTTCATTCTAAATCCATTCAAGTTGACAGTGAAGGTTAAACGTCATTCTTCCTAAAGCCCTAGAGCACCACCTCCCATTCCAAACTCCAACGTAACATAAATCTAAGGCAAGAGGCTAAATGGCTCCACAATGGCACGTGTTACTTGAAGGCTGACTACAGAACTGAATCAACATTGAAGAATCAATAGAAAACTGTGCCAAACTCATTATTCCATCAGTGAGATCAAAGAGATGCTTCATGATATATGAACAAAAATAAGATGCTCTCTAAACATTGATAACCTAAATAGGAAGGTATTACATCATCCATTCCATCAGTCACTTAGCAAATACAGAGCTTGTAACGACTGTGTCTCAGGCATTCATCAATGTTTAGAATTCCTGCCACTCTTTCAAAGGAGCAGAGATTGTAAGGTGAGGGGTGACATTATTCCTCATCTTGGATACTACCATAGTCGTGTTTCTCTGGATTTTAGTAGAAGAATTCAGAAAACTGGCTTTAAAAGTTCTCCCAGAAAGCTTGGAAACTTGAAACATCCAAATTGTGGATGGAAATACTGTTTTCCTCTTGTTGAAGTTGAGGGCTTGATATTGACGAGGAATTGGGAAGCAGAGGCTATACAGCTTCAGGAGCTTCTCTGTATATCAGTTGTGAGTCTAAGTGCCTGTCTGAAGGTAATATACTAACTTAGAGGGCTGGCCACATGGCCCAGCAGCTAAAGGCATTTGTTTGCAAAGCCTGTGGGCCCAAGTTCATTTCCAGAACCCACATAAAACCAGATGCGCAAAGTGGCAAATGCATTTGGAGTTCGTTTGCAGTGACTGGAGGCCCTGGTGTATCCATTCTTGCTCTCTCTCCCATTCTATCTTTCTATTTATCTTGCAAATAAATAAAATATCAATGAAAAAGAAACGCATGAAGATGTGTCAGAGAAGCTCAACATTCATGCACCATTTCTACCCAATGTTTTCCGTCGCTAAGCCTGACAAAGATTCTTCAAAGTAACTATTCAAAAAAATTCATAGGGATGGAGAGATGCTTCAGTGCTTATAGTTGCTAGCTTTCAAAGGCTGGTAGCTGGGTTAGATCCCCCAGTACCCACATTAGCCAAATGCACAAAGTGGTACATGCATCTGGAGTCTGTTTGCAGGACCTGGATATCCTGGCATGCCTGTTTCCTCTGTCTGTCTCTCTTCTATCTCTCTCTGCTTACAAATAAATACAATTATAAAAAGGCATGCATAGAAATTGCTTCTTTATATAGTGATATCATCATAAATTGCGAGGAAATCCATTAGAATGAGGTCATTTTGAAGTTGTGGGCAAGAAATTTTCATTCATGTAGAGACAAAGCTTGGTTTTTGTTTGTGCAGGTCAGGTCTTCCTCTGTAGTCCCGGTTAACCTAGAACTCCCTGGCTTTGATTTCACAGGATTTCTCCTTCCTCAACCTCCAGAGGGCTGGATTATGAGTGACAGACACCACACCCATCAACAGTTTATGGTTTTGACCAATCACTCTGAATTTCATTTACTGAGTATTGAAACTGCCATTGTTAATAATGTTTCTGAGTTTTACCTGGAGAGGTGAGCTGCAGTATTGTTTGAAAATATTCAATGAACATTCTTTTCTTTCTACACAGACCTCTGTTTTACAGGTACTCAAATACCTAAGAACTAAATTTCACAGAGTTCCCCCAGTGAGACACTGGCAGATGAGGCAGAGAGATATTAGAAGCCTCCTGAGTCACCCTTCTTGGAGCTGTGGCTGTGAACATCTTCAGAGCTGACAACACAGCAGCCATGATGATTTTCCTTTTTGGAAAACCCATTAATGAGGGAAGATTTATGAAGTACTTTGTATGAATCCGGTACTGACAAGGTTCTGTTTGATATAAAATTAAATCAGCATTACTCTGTCCCAAAGGAACTTAAAACAATTTTATGACTGTCTGTCCGCAACAAAAGACACAGGCACTCAAGCCTACCGAGATGGAGTTTTTTTTTTTATTTCCAGATGGGGAGATGAGGCAGTGTGGGTTCTGTTTTCAACAAATCGTGAATGCAGCTCTTGTAAAGTTGCCAGGTAATGCCAACTGTCTATGACAGCATCTGGGGGTAGACAGCCACGCACACACACAGACACCATGCTTCTGCAAGCCTCCTTCATAAAACACACATCTAAAAATAAAGGTTTTCATCAAAATTATATTTTCTCATATGAATTTCTCATAACCTAATTTGTCAGGCTGTGGAGAATAGGCGTTGAGTGACTTCTGGGAGTTTGAAATGTTAGCTAGATGTATTGGTGGTTAAGAGTCTCTTGTCTCACACACTTCTGAGTTTTCTCACTGAGAAGTATTCCAAGCAGCATGAAGGAGCAGAGTGAAAATATTGTTGATGCTTGGTATCCTACATGCTTCAAAAGGCAACCATCTCTATACATAGAACTGCCGATATCTACGATGTGGAAAAGATGAATAAACCAGACCGTTCCAACAGTTTCCTATATATTCTGTTCAAATGATGGCTTACCAGCTTCAGTCTATAACCCAAAGACACTGTGTGTTCAAAATATCGGTTTTAAATTTAATTCTAAGTAGGAGGTACAAAGTGGTTTGTGAGTGACAACTGAGACAGTGTTAAACTTTTAATGTTTTCTTTTCACTAAAGTCAATGAAAACTCCAAAAGACAAGTGAATAACTTGATTTTTTTTTTATTCTACATTATAGTCTTCACATTTCTTTGGCCCATACAACGCTGTTTAGTCAAGCATGGATATAACAGATGTTGAACAATTCATTAGGATTGCTTGTGAATTCAAAAAAGTTTGACAATAAAGAAAGTTATGGTTGAAAATAATGAGCCAGTATGAGTCACTGCAATTCTG
The DNA here is from genome assembly GCA_004024765.1 of Zapus hudsonius. Lineage (NCBI taxonomy): Eukaryota > Metazoa > Chordata > Mammalia > Rodentia > Dipodidae > Zapus > Zapus hudsonius. The sequence goes on from PVHP010053601.1 coordinate 10,135, forward strand.
TCTCCATCAATGGAACTCTATGTCCATCAAGGCCCTGTACATCCTCCATAGCGTGGATCTCCCTAAAACCGTGGGCTTTCCATAAGATTGTTAAGAAGGACCCCACAAACCACCTCCAGGATTTCAAGACCAAGACATACTGAAAATCTCAACTATATCAAGTTGAAAATCAGTCTTCCATAACAAATGGTGAATGTATCCAGAGTGAAGAAGATAAATTTAATATCTTCAAAGATAGCTTAATGCTCTTTTAGAAAAAAAAAAATCCTGTGTAACAATCCTAAAACCTAAACATGCAAAACAGGATTAAGAAAAATATGAAGCCTGTTTCATGAATAATATCACTAAAGCCTTTGCTACTTGGTGTGAATTTAGAACGTCCTTGAAGTTTCTGTCACCATTGTAAAGATTCCTATGTCTCTTCAGTGTGTTCCCCAAACTGAAAGTAGTGAGGTTACTGTGACATAATATTGGAGAGAAGAATAAACAAGTGAGTAAATGAATAAATAAAATAAATATGTAAATACAATCCTTTTCAATCCAACAGCATAATGGGTGAAAAAGTTAGCATTCTCCTATCAGAAAAAAAAA
>PVHP010053602.1:0-10718 GCA_004024765.1 Zapus hudsonius
GGCAGGAAAACTCTATAACTTCCCACATGATAACTGGGAAATTTCCCCATCCAACTCCCCTTTTCCTAATCTACTAAATTAGAATAAATGTGTAATTAAAATTTAATTCTGTCCCTGTGTACAATTCTTTGGCATTAGAGGACAAGAACTCGGAGTAGGAGGAGGGGGAAGGGAGGATTCCAAAACTCTCTCTCTCCCCATGTTGCTTACAAATATTAATTATCAGCAACCCATATCATACTGTTTACCTATCAAACATGAGAAAAGAAAATTCAGGGGGCAGCTAAGAAGAAAATGACCCATCACTGTTGTTTTTTTTTTTTTTTAACATGGTCCATCACTAGGTTTTTAGATGAGACAAAATTCAAAATTAAACCAAAATGTTTTGTAGAAATACTAAGGTTAAAGAGAGTACATCTCTAATAAGTGGTCTGGAAAAAAATGTCTAATCTTGAATCTACATCAGATAAGACTGAATTCCTATGAAACCAAATGCACTTACACATGGAACTGTGATCCATTATCTAAACAGTGTATTTTGAGAACATGCTGAATATGTTTACAGTATCTATCACAAATCATCTTACAAGTGTTTTATTTTTGGGAACTTCCTTTCATACTTCATATTTCTTAAATAGCACCATGTCCCTAGTTACTGCTAGGATTTTGTCTCCAATCTTAAATTTCTTTTGAGGGCGCAAATTTCTATTAGAATACCTTGAAATACAAGGTACTCCATAATAAATGTGTGCATTTTATGATGATACTGCCATTCAGGTCTTGAATACATGGAATCTCCTTATTAGTGTTTATTTCCTATCAGTTACCAGACAATGACAAGAGGATGACTTATAAAGCAGTAAGGAAGAATCTGAGAACAGAATTTGTAAGAGATACAGAGGATCAACTTCAGCAACAAGTAGGGGGTGACAGGATTGTAAAATGCTGGCAGAGCTGGATGAGATGCATCATCTCAGATCTCTTGAGAGACAAGACAACCCCACTGATGCAGATTCCGTTTTTCATTGAATTCTATTTTCCCACACCCTGCACTAGACAGCATTTTACTGAGCGAAAGTATCCCACCCAAGAAGCATTTCCTTTATTATATTTACATTTACTATGAAAATAAATTCCATGAAAAACAGAGCTAAATGAAAAGGTCAAATCTATCAGATGAAATTTAATTTCTCCCTGGTTTATATTCTTGTGTCTATTCTTTTATCTTCAGTGGGGCCAGAATTTAGGGTTTTTTTAACAGTTTCAAAAAGAGTGATCAAATATCACATAACTCCATACTTCTGGTCCATTCCTCAACCATTTACTTTTATTTTATTTGCTTTTTATTTTTGTCTTATCTGTTTACTTGAGACACGTCTAAACTGACCTCAAACTTGCTATGTAGCAGTGGCTGGCTTTGATCTCTATCTTCCTGCCTCTACCTCCTACATGCTGATACCACAGGCAGTTACCATCATTTAGTTTTAGTCCACACTTTCTAATTTTATTGTGTTATAAATTTATGTGACAGATGGTACCTATTTGCTAATTATTGGATAATAATAAGTTGCTACTTATTGGATAGTATTGGATGGCATATATTTGCTAATTATTGAATAGTAAGTAAATCATTCAAATTATTAGGTTAAAATGGGCTCTTAAAGGGGGAAGGCCAAATTACAGTCTCATTTCTTTTTCTCAATTTTGAAAATATTTCTATATATTTGAAAAAGAAAGAGTGAGAGAGTGAAATGGGTATATCAGGGCTTCTTGTCACTACAAACTAAGTCCAGATACATGTGCCACTTTGTGCATATGTTTTTACATGGCTTGTGGGGAGTTGAAACACAGGTGGGCAGACTTTTCAAGTAATGCCTCCAACAGCTGAGCCATCTCTCCAGCACCAATATCTTCCAAAATTTTAATTGACGATGGTATGGTGGACTTGATTCATATATGTAACCAATATCCTTATATCCTTATATCCAAATTTGCTAAATCCCCATCACATGAGGCTAAATCTGCCTCTTTCCCTGCTGAGCACACAACATGAGTGGTGTTCATGAAACTACATTTATGGTGTGGTTTAATAATTTTTCCTTAAAATATCCCCTTTAAGAAAATATGAAAATTACCAAATATATCTGTTTAAGAAACCCATTTTCAAAGTAAATCTTAGTTGTATTTACTGAGCCAGCAAAGACTCATGGTGCCATAGTCAGCCACACATCACTGGGATGAATCTCCAAACCAGGCACAGTGATGAGAGGAAAGGATTTATTGAAGCTACAGATCCAGGGGACGTTCCATAATGGTAAAAGAAGCTGGCCTCCTTTCAAAGGTCCAAGCAGAGAGAACACCATCACCAACACTACACACACAGAAAGCAAACAGGCAGGGGGAAAGAGAGAATTTCTCCTCCCTTTATATAGCCTTAGGGTTGGGTCTTGCAACCCTATCCCAGACTTGTTGGCTTACTGAGTCTTTGACATCCCTCAGAGGCCCACCAAGGTTACTAAAGAGGTCCAGTTGCCAAAAAACCATCACAAGTCTACCCCTTGTCAACTTGACATTAAACCATATCTCCTTACATCATACTTAAATTCTAAATGAAGATAGTAACAAGATCATAATTCCCCCTAACATGATACAACTATCACAGGTACAACTGCAAACGCATAATCACCCTCCCCAGGACAAGGCAGGGTCGCTTAAATGTGAGTTCTCTAAAATCAAAACATTTTAACATATAATGGCACAGAGTAAACATTTCCAATTGCTATGAAGAGTAACAAGGAGAGACTGGGCCAGTGCAATCTCAACAACCATTTGGCAAACATCAGACATCTGTAAGTCAAGTCCAATAGCACAATCAGTGACTGACAGTCTCCAGATATTCCAATTCCATCCCTCCAGCTTTGCTGAGTATCTGGGGAAAACTTCCATCCTTAAACAACAGCACTCTATGGAAGCTCTTGCACAGTCCTAGTAAATCCAAAACATCTTTTAGTCTCCATTGCAAATCACAGTCCATCTTTAATGGCTTCACTGACCTATCATGGACTTCATGCTCTGTTCCATATACCATTATCTCAGCAGCAGCTCCTGGAACCATGTGCACTTCATGACCCAATCCATGAACTTCCATTTCCTGTGCCTTCAAAAGCAATACCAGGTATGTAGGGCACAGCCATGTTGTTAATTCAAGGACAATATAAACAGTGACTTTGAAGAGCAAGTTCATTCCTTTCAGAAAAGTTTGCATAGTCTGTCATTCAGTCCTTCCTGAGTGGAAACAGCTCAGTGTAGAACAGTTAGGCTCTCTTGTTTACGATTGCTAATGTGTTGACAATAGCAGCTTCAGTAAGCTAAAGCCAGTCTCTATGCCAGTAAGTTGAACATTGTGTTTTGTCCAACATTTGAAACTTAAACTCTCAGTTCCATATCATTACCCAAACACAGCAGTCTATTCCTTAAATTCAACCTTGATCAAACTCTCTGGGCCTGGGCAGTAAAATGCAGCCAAGTCTTATTCCAGTAACACAGTTCTAATAACTGTCTCTTTGGTCTCTCCTGCCTCTTAGAAAGTTCACGAGCCAAGCATCCAAATGCAATTCTTTCTGCACTTACCATTTCTAAATTCTCACCAGTTATAGTCCATAAAACATGGATTACCACTCTGGAAGTCATCTTCAATTGCAAGTATCAAATCCATGTCCATGTTCAAGAAAACCAAAATCCACACGGTCAGATTCATCTCAGCAGTATCACCACAGGTCCTGGTATCAAAACTGTCGTCCTCACCCATAGTCAGCCACACACTTCTGGAATGAATCTTCATACCAGGCACAGTTATGGGAGGAAAGGATTTATTGAAACTACAGATCTAGGGGGAAGTTCCATAATGGTGAAAGAGGCTGGCCCTCTTTCACAGATCCAAGCAGAAAGAGAACACCATCACCAACACCACACACAGAGACAGCAAACAGGCTTGGGAAAAGAGAGATTTTCTCCCCCTTTATATAGCCTTAGGGTGGGGTCTTGCAACTGTATCCCATACTTGTTGGCTTCCTGATTCTCTGGAATTTCCTTCTTATACTGCTCTCCCAGGAAGGGATGTCTGATTCTCTTGTGAGCTTCTTTATATCCTGCCCCGTACTAAGAGGCTGTCTTCCTGTAAACATCCTCAGAGACCCACATAAGATTACTAAAAAGGTCAAGTTTACAACAAAATTTAACCATCACACATGGTAACAGACCACATTGTATTTTGGAATAGAAGGGAAGTTAACATGCAATATCTGGCTTGGTTAGCATTGCTAGTGGTGAAAATTCAGTGCATAGGAATTGAAACTTCAATTGGAACTATGTCCTGGATTACCTCAAATCCAGTAAAGACAAATCATCTACACAGAGATTGATCAATTAAAGGACTTAATGGGAATACTGAACACTGATTGGTTATTTCACACGGCCCTAGGTAGCTTCTACATAAAGTGAAAGACAGTCAAAGCTCAGGCGAGGATCTCATACTACAGTGATTGAGAAAACTTGCATATTTGCTTGACTGTGTTTCTTATTGAAGTGTGTGTTGACTCATCGTTTTCTGTTTATGTAGTTTTTCCTGTGTTTCCTTTACTCTCGTATTATTTGGATTTGGTTTAATTTTTCCTGTTTTTTCATGTATATGTTTTTTCTTTCTCTTCAATCTGAAGGATCCCTGCAAGAATTCCTTTATCCTGTCTTTGTTGTGGAAAGTCCTTATTTCTCCTTCAATTTCAGTGGATAGCTTTGCCAGATATAGAAATCTTAGCTGACAGTGTTTCTCAGGACTTTGAAACACCTTTTAAGGTTTGTGTTGAGTAATCTGCTGTTATTCAATGGGCTTGTCCTTACAAGTTACTTGATATTTCTCTCTTACTGCCTTCAAAATTTTTTCTTTGATCTCTGTGTTCAGTAATTTAATTATAATATGGCATTGAGAGGTTCTGTCCTGGTTTTGACTGTGTGCTGTTCTAAATGCTACCTATACCTGCATTGGCTCCACTTTCTCTATTGGGGAGAAATTTTCTTCTAGGATTTGGTTGAAAATATGTACTATGTCCTGAGAGTGAAATTCTTCTCCTTAAACTGTACCCTGAATTCTTATGTTTGATCTCTTCATAGTGTTCTGAATGTCTTGAAATTCCCTCTCATACTTTCCTATTAGTTTGTCCTTCTCTTTGTTGGATTGTTCCAGTTCTGCCACCCTGTCTTCCAGTTTAGATATTCTGTCTTTTCCTTGATCCATTGATGAAATTTTCTACAGAGCTTTGTATTTGACTGTTTTTCATTTCTAGAATTTTTTATTGTAATATCTTTATTGTTTCTATTTTCATACTCATATCTTGTATCAACCTCCCTGTTTCCTTAAGTTGGTTTCCTATGTTCTCCTTTTGAAGTTTGTTTTCTTCTTTGATTCTTTTTATTCTTTGAGCACAGTTAAAATCATTCTTTTGAATTCTTTGTCAGGCACTTCATCTAAGTCAGTCTCACTGAATGTCATTTCTGATGGATTTATAGTTTTTGGTGGAATTACATTACCATGATTTTTTTGTGTGTTTCTTATATTATAACATAGAGATTTTTGCATCTTGAGTTAAATCAATGCTTGGGTTTCCTAAAGGCACACACAGGTAGTTCAGCAGCAATAAAACATGATTGAAAGCACAGCAACAGAAAGAGTTTGAACACACTGCCAAAGGGACAGTTGGGCCTCTGGAATACAGAAGGACTCCAAGAAGTTGTCTGGGGTACCTGTGTATGAGATTTTTAAGGGAGGATGGATTGGCTGGTAGGGGCATAATTATTTGGGTGGTCCTAAGATTGATTTGATTGACAGTATTGGGTTATATATATTTTTTATATTGCACATATTACTTCCAACTGTGCCCTTTTTTAATCCTATGTATGTCCAGTTATACACAGGAATAAGATTGTCAATACTGATTGTTCCTTAAGCGTTCACTGAGAGGACCACAGTATGTCAAATTGTGCATGTACTCAAACAGCTCAGGCTAGATGGCCCCCTGATTCTGAATTTATGGAAGAATATGAATCCCAAAATATAGTTTCTAAGGGGAGGAGAAAACAAGTTAATTTGTGTGGAGTAGGGTATATATAACTGCAGCTTAGTATATGTGGGGTGGGGGGGGTCCCAGGTTCCCAGCAGGTTGTCTGGTATATTGCTTAGGAAAAGAGTATGTTTCCTGCCCAATCTGAACAATGTCACAGGGGGAATAATCTATTCTCTGTGCTTGTCTACTCAAACTGACACCATTAAATGATAATTAAATCCAAGATAGTAAAAGAAGCAGAGCATCTGACCTTCACAATATTGGGAGAAAGCAAGGGACACTACTATATCACAGCGACCAGCATGAGAAGATGTACACAACAGTGTATAGTGGGCACTCAACCTAGATGAGTAAGCAAGGGCTCTCCAGTTGGCCAAGGGATCTACCCAGTGGCAAGGAACCCTTAGCTGGATCTTGGATTTAAGCCAAATTCCTATGGAGAACAATAATCTAGACTCCAAGGGGAAGCTTCCACTAACCATGGGCCAAAAGAGAGGCTACACCCACTACAATCTTGTCAGTTTAACAATGCTTGTCTCATTTAACCTATGCTGATCTCACTCTCTATTGGAGAATATGTTTTTATTTTTCAACAGGAAGCAAAAATCATGGGCATTATTTTAATTTTTTTTTAAAAAAGGGGTTCCTTGGACTAGAGAGTTGGCTTAGCAGTTAAGTCATTTGCCTGCAAAGCAGAAGGACCTGAGTAAAGCCAGATGCACAAGATGGCACATGTCTGGAGTTATAGTGAGTGACTAGAAGCCATGGCATGTGATATTCTCTCTCTCTCTTCCTCTCTCTCCCTCTATGTTTGCCTCGTTCTCTCTCTTACCCACTCTCTCAAATTCAATAAGTAAATAAAATATTTTTTTAAAGTTTCTTGATAGAGTAGCCAGTCAAATTCTGCCATTTAACAGAATTCCTCTTATTTTTTCAGTTTGGTTTTATAAGAACTGTTACCATTTTTATGTAGCTGTTTAAAGCCAAGTTGGCCATATCCTTATGATTTCAAGGACCCTGTTGAGCAACTTACAGTGTGTGCAGAGTTTACCTGTCCACTCTAGAGCAGTGCAAAGGACGCTGTGATGTAAGATACTGTCAGATTTGCTTCCTGATGTGGTTTAGTTTTTCCCCTTTCATTTGAATAAAAGCATAGCACAAAATTAAAAAAGTGTTTCTAGACAGGTTGTAAGTCAAATAAACACACACATGCATAATATATTTTGACTTCAGTGGTGAAGTTACTTTCTTATTGCTGAACAATAACACCTGACCATGAAGCAGTTTATAGTAGGAAAGGGTTTATTTCAGGATTAAATATTCCAGAGGAAACTGCAGCATGGCTGAATAAGCTGGCTCACTCCATCATACATCAGTATAGAAAAACCAACACCCCCAAACAGTCAGCAAACACCAACAGCCGGAGCTCAAACTGCTTCTCTCCACTGCAAGAAGGGCTGGACTACATGATCCTTCCCCAGTGACACCTCCACCAGCAGGCAGCTCGAGACATAAGTTGCAAGCTTAATCAACAATTCTTCAGGTTATGGGGGCAATAGATTCACATTCAAACCACCACATTGACTAAAGCATTTGATTTGAATGTTTTATAAAAATTAAGTCATTAACTGGATTAAAAAATCTTTAGTACACTAAAGACAATTAGCACTTCCAGGTAATTAGATCAGAAAGTCACTGAATGGATTCATCCCTTGTGAATCAACAATAGGATAGCATCATAACAAGATGATGAAAAGTTGAATGCTGGACCTATTTGTGGGAAGTGCCACTCACTGCTCCATTTCTTGGCTCCTCACCAGACCTTTTGACACCATGAGCTAAAGTAAATACTTCCTCCCTTAAGTTGTTTCTGTCAGGAGTTTTTTGTTACCACAATTCAAAAGCTTAAAACACCCTTCTTTAAAACTCCCATGAAAAAGATGGTGAAACATTAATTAATAGTGTAGATATTTATAGTGTAAACTGTTTGGAAGATGCTAACTGTTGAATCCAAAGTTAAAACTTATTCTCCCTTTCTCTAAAATGTTCTCAAATATTAAAGACATGAATTATTGAAGCTTTAATTGAAAGATAACTTAGTCCAGGTGATCTAGGATATATTTAATGCAATTAATTTGAAGGTATATATTAATCTTCAAATAACTGCATATTTTAATTTATTTATAATTTCTCCGCTGTGTTCACAAGTATTTCTGTGAAGTGTGCTTTGATGGGGGAAAATCAGGTGTAATTTACATGGTTTCATCTTGCCTGAGCCTGCATTCCATGACCCCTGGGTTCTTTGTGTCAGATGTGCTATATTGGAGAATGTTTTTCCTAACATCTTGATAGGATCACTTGAAGGATATTCTATTTTCCCTTTTTACAAGTTCTGGTTAGATTACGAAGTCTCTATTTCTATGACTGGTTTTTGTGACCCTATGGTTTCTCTTGCTATAATAATGGGAACAGTCATTCTGAGTAGTGCACTTTGGAATGCAGAATCTTTGGTACCTGAAAGTTTCTGAAACTTTTACCAGGCTAATGATAGTTCATGGAGACAAAGAAAAGTCATAAATATTGAGTGGAACTCCACAAAGTTCCCCATTTGTTCTTATGAGGAGAGCCCACCTGTCATGCATCAGGGAATGTGATCTGGGAGCCTAAATTGGAATGGGATTGGAGAAGATATTGTGTTTCTGTTGGGATTTAGTTCATTTTAGATTTGGGTCCTGGGCTTATGCCTGCTGGTGGACATAAGTCACTGTTAAGCACACTGGTCTATGTAGTTTGCAATCCTGTTTCTACATTTTACCTACTGAAGTAAAATTTATATGAGTTGTGGCTTGGGAATTTTAGTTTTCAGATCCTTTCTGTAGATCAGGCATGCAACTGTGTGCCTGTAATCTGAACACTCAAGAGGCTGAGGCAAGAGGATTGTAAATTCAGGCCAGCCAGGGCTACAGTGTGAGTTTGAAATATTCTGGGCTATCCAGTCTCAAAAAAGCAAACAATCCCTATAAAAATATATCCAAATAAATAAATAAAACTTTTTGCACACTAGAATATTCTGGAACAATTACTCAAGGTTCAAAGTTCATTGTTTGCTAACTCCGAAGCACACACTAGATATTTTTTCTGCCTCTTTATCTTTGTTCATGTTCCTCTCAATTCAATTTCTGAAATTCCTACTCCCTTTCAATTTCTACTTATTTTAAATGTATCTATTCTACAAGACCATACCAAGCTCATAGAAATTGTTTCCAGTAAATAGTTTTCTTGACAACTTCAACTTTTTTAAGTCACAATTTTCTCAAATCAAAAAGATTGTTTTGAAATAAATGATCTAATGTTCATCTTTCGAATTTTGTTGTCATTTTTACATCTTTTTCGGTGCTTCTCACAATCTTTCTAATGTTATATATTTGCATTCTTGTATTTTTGCATTTGTACTTCTACTCTAAGGAGCTTATGATTGCCAACTACATCTGGTTTATTTGTCCAGTGTTATATATTTGAATACTTATTAACATTAGACAATAAGTATCTTAAAACCATACATTACATCTGCTTTATCAATGTTACCAAAGAGCTTTGAAATATTTTTCATATAGATGGCATTAAGTGAAGGGCTGTCTCATTGAATTTATTTAAAGAAAATAAATATTCAAGTTTGCATCCTGAATTTTCCTGCCTTGAATAACTTAGCATGCTTTGTTCCTTCTAAAAAATAAATGATTTAATTTTTATTAACTAAATAATACAGTGTTGGGGCGGAGCAAGATGGTGACTGAGTAACAACGTCGCCAGGACTCTCCGGAAAGGTTTGATCCCCTCAGCTGGTATCCAGGCTTTGGACACAGGCCGAACCCGAGTTCAGACTCTCCTTCCCTCCCGAACCCCTGGGCTGAGCAGACGGGGTTCGCCAGCAGCTCTCTGCTCCCCTGTGGAGCAGAGGGCCGAGCCCCCCCCCCCACTAGCTCCCGCCATTATCCCCTGGGGCAGATTCCAAGCTCTCCACAGAGGTTTCATTGCAGGACTGAGACCCGGGCACCCGCTCACGGACTCTCCTCAGCTTCGGCTTGGGGTCCACAGCAGGGTTCCACAGCTGATCTCAGCTCTGCAGGGGAGCACAGAGCTGGCCCAGCCTCTCCTCAGCTTCAGAACCGCTGCGAGTTCCCGGCAGCTCTCGGCTCTGCAGGAGAGCACAGAGTGGGCTGGGCCTAGTGCACCCTGGGCTCACGCCTTTGTCCCCTTGCGCGGGTTCAGATCCCTGGCACCAATTGAGAGGCTTCCCCGCGGGTGCGGCCGGTCCTCAGAGGCGGTCTTCCCCACCTTCTGAGGCCTTTGACAAAATTCAACACCTCTTCATGTTCAAAGCTCTCGAAAGAATAGGCATAGACGGCCTATTTCTCAATTTAATAAAGTCAATTTACAAATCTCCTAAAGCACAGATCATTCTCAATGGGGAACGACTCAAGGAGTTCCCACTCAATTCAGGAACAAGACAAGGCTGCCCACTCTCACCACTCCTCTTTAACATAGTGCTTGAAGTTCTAGCTCAAGCGATAAGACAAGAGAAGGACATAAAAGGAATACAAA
>PVHP010053603.1:0-10693 GCA_004024765.1 Zapus hudsonius
GGCCTCTCTCCATGGGGAGCAGGGTCACCCTTGGGCCCGCTTTGGGGCAGCTCTGACAGTGCTGGGGGATGTGGACGGAGACAGTCTGACAGATGTGGTCATCGGGGCACCTGGAGAGGAGGAGAACCGGGGTGCTGTTTACGTATTTCATGGACTCTCAAGACTGGACATCAGCCCCTTGCCTAGCCAGGTGAGGCCCCATCTTCAACCTTCATTCTATTGTAGACTCTGCCTTGAGGTCAGACTCTGGATCAAATATCTGATCATACTGGCAGTCACTTGCTATGTATTCTTTGGCAAGTGACTAACTTAAACTTGGTGAACCTCAGCGGGGCGTGGTGACACACGCCTTTAATCCCAGCACTCGGGGAGGCAGAGGTAGGAGGATCGCCATGAGTTCAAGGCCAGCCTGAGACTACAGAGTGAATTCCAGGTCAGTCTGGGCTAGAGTGAGACCCTACCTCGAAAAACCAAAAAAAAAAAAAAAAGTGATATTTTATCTTCATTGTTAACCTAATGAATTTGACCAAAAAGGCCGCTCTATCCCTTACTTCACCTTTTCAATCAGATATGCTTTCCCTACAGTCTCTTTCTAAATATCTCTTCTCAACTTTTTGCAATCAGCTCTCCTAAAGGGAAATGTGGGAAGGGGTTGAGACATGGTCTCACTGTTTAGTCCAGGCTGCCATGAAACTCTCCATCCTCCTACCTCAGCCTGTCAAGCACAGGAATTGCAGGTGGGTGGGTTCAGCTACTGATTTCCACCTTCCCTTTCCCTCCCTGACTAGCGGGTCCCTGGCTCCCAGTTCTCCTTGGGACTCCAATACTTTGGGCAGTCACTGAGTGGAGGTCAGGACTTCACCCAGGATGGACTGGTAGACCTGGCTGTGGGGGCCCAGGGACATGTGCTGCTGCTCAGGTGACAACTCCCCTATATCCCATCCTTGCCCAGTATGTATCCCAGTCACCAATGCTGCTCCCCACTTCTCCTCCCAGAAGAGGCTAGTGTCCTGTCCACAGCCACTGCTTGTGTCTCTCAGGAGTCTGCCTGTGCTGAGAGTGGAGATATCCATTAGATTTGTCCCTGAGGAGGTGACAAAGGCTGTGTACCAGTGCTGGAAAGAGGTGCCCGTTGTTCTGGAAGCTGGGAAAGCCACTGTCTGTTTCACTATCCACAGAGGCTTGCTTGACCAGATAAGTGAGTTTCTTCCTAAACTTAGCAGGTCCAGTCTCAACCCTTAGAAGATTCTATGGCTACGCCCAGGACAGAGAGAGCCCAGAAATCCACATCTCTCCTCACCCTCACTCAGCTGTCTGAGCCAGAAGCCTAGATCCTTCTCTCACCTACTTCCCACATCCAGGCCTGTGAGTTCCTGTTCAGGAAGACCTGGAGCCTGTGCACTCCTCTCCCTCACACCTGGCTTCCCTTGAGCTACCTCTTCTTGTTACCAAAGCAACACACTCTGGGTGGTTCCCATGTCCATTCTTACACCCTCCCACCCACTATCCACACAGGAACTGGGCTTGATTGATCCTAAAATGCAAAAACGAGGCTCCTTGCCACCCTGACGTTTATAAAGAGCCAAAATACTTCCCTGCAGTTCCCTCCTGCCATCCTAGGTCTCAGCTCACCTCACCTTGTTCCACTCTCTCCCTCTTTGCAAATGTGCCCTCCTCCTTCTCCCATGAGGTCTTAGACATTCTCACTAGAGGTGTTTTTCTATGCTTCACCAAGCTCCTGCTACCCTCCAGGTCACAGCTGGCCAAGTCTGAGCTGGCACGCTTTCTAGTTCCACCAGAAGAGCCCACCCTTGGACTGCCCATATTGTGACATTGGGGCCCATGTGCTGGGCTCCTTTCCTAGAGTGACCTTCATGAGGGCAGAGGACATACCTATTGTCTGTTTATCTATATGTACCTAGCTATCAATCTATCTCATATATCTTCTCCCTGTATAATCCTGGGATGTGATAAAGCCCATAGAAACTGCTTATAAAGTATTTATTACAGAAACCAATAACTGCAAACAGAACATTCTAGATTCCCTTTGCTTTTACATTTTTACTCTCCTTTCTATTTCAGGTGATATCCAAAGCTCTGTCAGATATGATCTGGTGCTGGACCCAGGCCGTCTGATTTCTCGCGCTATTTTTGATGAGACCAAGAACAGGACTTTGACTCGAAGAAAAACGATGGGGCTGGGGGATCACTGTGAAACAATGAGGCTCCTTTTGCCAGTGAGAAATCTGGGTTTTGCAAAGGGGGAGGGAGGATGAGCCCAAGGCTGGCCTGCAGAGCTTCTGCTCGCTGCTGTGTGTGGTGGGAAGGGTGAGGACCCTGGGGCTAGGAAGAGGAAGGCTGTTGTGGGAAAGCAGTGTGGCTTCACAGCTTGAATGAGATGCAGTCAAGGATGCTCTGGTGATAGGAAGTAAGAAGGACAGTGGGTTTTCTTTTTGAAAATCTGTTTTCTCTCAGGACTGCGTGGAGGATGTGGTGAACCCCATCATCCTGCACCTGAACTTCTCCCTGGTGGGAGATCCTGCCTCACCTAGGAACCTGCACCCTGTGTTGGCTCTGGGCTCACAAGACCACTTCACAGCTTCTGTGAGTCTTCCAATGGATTCCAGGAATATGAAGGCTTCACTGTGTCTCCATGTGCTTAGAAACCATAGAAACCAAGAGTCCCTGGTTGCTCACCAACCACATCCAATCCAAAATGCCTCCACTCAGCTTCCAAAGCCCTGCCTATCTTATACATTTGCACACATGCCAGCTGGTTACCCAGTCTGCCCTGACATAAACTATTTCACATTCTGCAAAGCCTTCTCAGCTTCTCTCCTTCCTACCTCAGAGCTGGTGTCTGTGTTGTAATTCCTATTTGAAAATCACACCCCCTCCCTGCCTTAAGAAAGCTCTGATCCCATCTCCCACTCTTGAAAACCATACTCAGTAACTCCTAGATCCGACTTTTCCCTCGGCCCCTTAAGTATGCTATGATCATACCTGATTGGGAATCAAAACAACCTGCACCTACATGTGTGGCTCTGGTGGGTATTGGACATTTCTTGAACACAACAACCATATCTGTTACCTCTATAGTCTCATTTACCCCAAAACGCCACCCAACCAACAACCTGTTCCATCACTGTCATTTAGTAATGTTTGATGAATAACAGCTTCAGTGTGTACTGAATTTGGCTCAACTAAACTTGTTCTCTGAATCCAAGGATTGTGTCTATTATTCTTTTATATTCCAATCTCCAACCCCACCTCTATTCCTTGCTCATGTCTGTCAGAGTGCTGGGGGCAGAAGCTTGCTAATAGTGTTGACAAGTATTCCCAATAAGGGGACTGGAGAAAGATTAGAACCTCAGATGAGAAGAAAGCAAACTGTTTCACTGCAGCTTCCCTTTGAGAAGAACTGTGGGCAAGACCACCTGTGTGAAGGGGATGTGGGCATCACCCTCAGCTTCTCAGGGTAAGTGCTCTCTCCTTTCATATGGAGACACCTGGGTCCTACATCCTCACAGGTTGACAGTGCTTGGAATCCTCTTTGGTGTCCTAACAAAATGAATTTTGTTGGAATGTTATCAGTTCTCACCATCCTGCCCCTGATCCAATTCCAAACTATTTCCAATGAAGTCATGCTCTCTGGCTTGACCTTCCCGGTTCAGCTTGCAAACCCTGATAGTGGGGAGCTCCCTGGAGCTCAATGTGACAGTGACTGTGTGGAACGAAGGGGAGGACTCCTATGGAACTGTGGTTAACGTCTACTACCCAGCTGGACTGTCCTATCGGCGAGTGTCAGGAATACAGGTAATCAGCTCCTTTGGCTCAAGTTGGCAGGAGCTTTGTATTTATCTATTTTCTGTTGCCAATAACAAAATAACACAGACTAGTTGAGTTATTTTTTAAAAAAGATAATGATTTTGGCTCACTGGCCTTGGCAGTGGCATTATCAGACTGAATTGTTGTCAGTCTACTGGTCATAAAATACTTCTTTGATTTGAACTTGTTACTCTACTGAGGCTGCACAGATTTACACACTTCCTGGTCCTCTGAGTCTTTGGGGAGAGGTCTATAAACATCTTTCTCCAATTCTTGCCTATATTTAAAAAATTAATTTGTATGCTGGGGTGATAGCTCAGTGGTTAAAGTCACTTGCTTGCAAAACCTTCCAGCCAGAGTTCGATTCCCCAGTACCAACATAAAGCCAAACACACAAAGTGACGCATGTGTTTGAAGTTCATTTCAGTGGCAAGAGGCCCTGGCATGCCCAGAGTCAGTTTCTTTTTCCAGACTCCCTCTCTCTCTCCCTCTCTCTCAGAAATAAACATTTTAAAAATTGATTTGTAGCCAGACATGTTGGCGCACACCGTTAGTCCCAGCACTCAGGAGGCAGAGGTAGGAGTGTTGCCATGAGTTTGAGGCCACCCTGAGATTACATAGTGAATTCCAAGTCAGCCTGAGCTAGAGAGAGATCCTACTTTGAAGAAAAACTGATTTGTAAGAGTTCTTTACATATTCTGATCATTAATTTTATTCTAGTAGTGATATGTTTGCAAATATCTAACCTCTTGCTTGTCTTTTCTCTTTATAGTATCTGTTAGACACTAGTGAAAGTCCTCATTTGACTGTGGTTGATTTAATCCATCTTTTCTTTTGCACAAAGTATTTGTGTATGTGAGTCTTGTATAAGAACTATATCCTGGGGCTGGAGAGATGGCTCAGCAGTTAAGGGGCTTGTCTGCAAAGCCTAAAGACTCGAGTTCAATTCCCCAGTACCCATGTAAAGCCAGATGCACAAAGGGCAAATGCATCTGGAGTCCATTTGTAGTGGCTGAAGGCCCTGGCGTACCTATTCTCTCTTGGTCTCTCTTCTATCTCTCTGCTTTTGAATAAATAAAAATATTTTTAAAAAAGAACTATTTCCTGGGGCATAGGTATAGTAGAGAACTTACCCAGCATGGATGAGTGAAGTCCTTGGTTCAATTACAACACTGAAAGAGAGAGAGAGAGAGAGAGAGAGAGAGAGAGAGAGAGAGAGCCTCCTTATCCTAAGGATATGAAAACGGTTATCAGATATATACCCTTGAAGAGCTTTATCAGATTTTTTTCACATGTAGTTTAACCCAGTTGAAATTTATTTTAATGTAGGGAGTAAGGTAGGGATCTAATTTCATTTCTGCCTCTCTCTCTCTCTCTCTCTCTCTCTCTCTCTCTCTCTCTCTCTCTCTCTCTCTCTTTTGATGTGGGGTCAGTTGTACTCAGCACTGTTTACTGAAAGGTCTGTCCTTTCTCTACAGCTCTGCAGTGCCACAATGTTACATACCAGTCCTGAATATGCACGTGTGTAACTTCTTTGAATTCTTTCTCCTCCTTGCCCGCAACCTCATCAGCGCCCACTGCGCCTGGCGTGTGAGGCGGAGCCCACTGAGAGCGAGGGCCTGAGGAGCAGCAGCTGCAGCCTAAACCACCCCATCTTCCAAGAAGGCATTAAAGTCAGTACCCCTCCCAAAGCCTGCTTTTCCTTGCCCTGACCCATTCCCTTCTCTCTCTTCCCCCCCCCCCACTGTGACTTCTCCATTCCCATTCCCTTCTTTCTTCCCTTAGGGCACCTTCATAATCACATTTGATGTCTCCATCAAGGCCACCCTGGGGGACATGTTGCTTGTGAGGGCCAATGTGAGCAGGTGAGCCCAGGCCAGCTTTGGTGTGTCACTCGCCCTCCAGTCCCATGTTCCCTCACCCTCCCACCCCCACATTCCTCTCTTGAATACCTTCACAGTGTGGTCCCCCTTCTTTCTCCAGTGAAAATAACAAGCCTGCAACAAGCAAGACTAACTTCCTACTGGAACTCCCAGTGAAGTACATGGTGTACACAGTGATCAGCAGGTGCTCAATCCTTAGCCCTCCCCTCAGACCTTGACCTTCCTCTAAGCCTGGAACCTCCTACCACATCTCGTCTTACGCTCTTTGTGAATTATCTGAATCTTTGTGATTATCTGAATTAGCTCATTGTACTATGTTGGACTACCTGAGGCCGCTCCTTATAAAGGAAGGAGGTTTATTTAGCTCACAATTCTGGAGGCTGACCGCCCAAAGAGCATAGTGTCAGGTCTGGTGGGGGTCGTGACTGCATCACCTTATGGCAGATGGCACTCTAATGGCAGAACTGTGGGCTACAGGGTGAGATCATATGGCTAAAACGGAAGGCATAGTGAGTGAGAAGAGCCAGTCTTGCAACTTCTCAGTAGACCCTTTGTCTTAAAGGTCACACCACTTGCCAACACCATCATACTGAGTGCTAAGCCCCCAACCCATGAACCCTTCTTTGAAGAACAAACTCAGACCACGTCCGAACTATAGCAACCTCTA
This sequence comes from Zapus hudsonius, assembly GCA_004024765.1. Lineage (NCBI taxonomy): Eukaryota > Metazoa > Chordata > Mammalia > Rodentia > Dipodidae > Zapus > Zapus hudsonius. The sequence goes on from PVHP010053603.1 coordinate 6,379, forward strand.
AGCCATACCTTCTGTTTCCTCCCTCAGAAATTCTTATGCGGCTTCCCAGCCACATTTATACCATGGTATGGTAAGATCATAGAATTGTTGCTTCTTCTCTGACAAAATGGCCAGCTGGTGGGAACAGTACCTTGTCACCTCTATGCACATCCTCCTCTTCCTCCAGTACTGAGTTTTCCTTTCCCGTGAAGTTAGTCCTTTCCTTGGTGCTAATCATGACCAGACTAAATGAAGCTACTAGATGGAGATCAATGCTTTTCTGAGCACTCTGAACTGGGGAGCTTAAGCCCAACAGGATATGATCTGTCACCATAAAGGAAAGGATCCGAGCATGGTTTAATCCCAGCACTTTGGAGGGTTGCTGTAGCCTGGGGCTACAGAGTGAGTTCCACGTCAGCCTGGGCTAGAGTGCAACCCTGCCTCAAAATAAATAAATAAATAAAAATGAGAAAACTAAAGGAAAGGTCAGAGAAGGGTACAACCCATGAACCACATGAACGAGTCTCCACTTCTGTCTATAATAGAACTTACAGTTACATATACTTAGGATGTTTCAAGTATTTTTTATTGTGGGTTATGTGGGAGATGCATTGTTTTAAGTATTATACATGCACTTACATTTATTTACTCCTCCCAATAGCTACATTATTTTCCCTATTTTTATGAATAAAATGTTAAGAAATTAGAGGGAGGAGCTCATGAGGCCTCATCCTCCCTGAGTCAGTAATTAATGGTTGATGGCGGGGTCATTTTCTTGAGTGGTTTGGTCCCTAGTAAGTTCCCTGCTCAGGTAAATAATCCCACACTCATGCCTCATGCCAGTAACCCGAGTTAAACTCGTTGATTTACAAGAAAGAAAGAAAGAAAGTAAAGGGGGACTAGTTGAGAAGAGAAAGACTTATTGGAAGGGACACAAAAAAGGATCATGGGAGGGGAAATATGATCAAAATACATTATATTACATACATGAAATTGTCAAACTATAAATTTTTTTTTGGTTTTTGAGGTAGGGTCTCGCTCTAGTCCAGGCTTATGGCATTCACTGTGTTATCTTTACAAAAATCCTGCCTTGATCATTTCTACGTTTCACAGAAAAAAAAAAACCCTGAGGTTTACCAAGTTTTTGTTTGTTTGTTTGTTTTTTTGAGGTAGGGTCTCACTCTAGCCCAGGCTGACCTGGAATTTACTATGTTGTCTCAGGGTGGCCTTGAACTCACAGCAATCCTCCTACATCTGCCTCCCAAGTGCTGGGATTAAAGGCGTGCGCCACCACCACATCCAGCTCAAACTATAAATTATTTAATAAATTTTTAAAATTAAATAAAAAATCATGAACCTCTATATTCATAACTGATGTATCCTACAAGTCACCCAGGGATACATACAGGTTGCTTCTGATAAACCTTGGTTCTGCCCAAGGGCTTGTGCCCATGGCCAAATGCTGTGTGCCTCTTGAAGACTAAAGAAGGCTGGGTGATTTGCTTAGATTTAAAAGGAAAGTTAGAACTGGAAGACTATATGGAAAGTAACCAGAATAACAGAGAAAAGGGGTTGTATGGGGTCCAGAGAGGAATTCCGGTTAGCATACTAAGAGAAGAATAAACCCTCATGCATGCTGGGTGCTACTACAGCCCTCCCTCATCACAACTCTATTAAAGATAGGCATTGTTACTAGCTTCTCTGTTTTAAGGAGGAAAAATCTGTAGGACTCTAGTCAGATTAAATGGTTTGCCTCAAGTTACTTTCTTGAGCAGGAAGTGGTAGACCTGAGATACGAACTGGAGCAATCTGTCTTCAGCATCTCTTGTCCTGAGGCTGGAACCCAGGGTCTACCGCATTCTCGACCCCGTTCATGCTCCTCATCACCAAGCTGATAAACCAGCCTCCTGGGTGGGTTGTCTGCCTTCTGGAATCTGATGAAGAGTGCAGGTCCTTCTCGTCTGCTTGATTCTACTGAGGTTTTAGACATGAAGCTCTAAGAAGGCAGAGATTATGGCTGAAAAGTTGAATCTCCAGAGCATCAGATAGCTTGGTATATGGCAAATGTTTGGTAAAAGAAGCCATGGTTGCTTCACACCTGTAATCTCAGCACTTGGAAGGTTAAGGCAGGAAGATTAGGGCAAGTGTGACACTAGTCTGGGCAACAATGAGTTCCAGGCCATCCTGAGCTACCATGGGAGACCCTATCTCAAAGAGCAAAGCCAGACATGGATAGATAGATGGTTGGAAACCTCTTGTGACCTTGAATACTATGTCTCCTCTTGGCTGGAGTTCATGGACTGTTTTCCATTCATTTACCTACTTACCTGCCCCAATATGACCCCATCTATTTTCATCCCTCACTTCAAGAGGCTGTCACTTCATAGAGTCCCCGTAGGCTTGGGCTTACTTATTCTGGCAGAAGACTTTGCAAGAATTTAGAGGCCAGCCATGTGTCTACTAGAAAACATAGTATGAATGCCTTTTTCCAGAGGAAAAGGTTTCAACTCAATGAGAGACACTGCTTAAATTGAACTTCTAGGGCTGGAGAGATTTCTCAGTGGTTAAGGCACTTGCCTGCAAAGCCTAATGACCTGGGTTTGATTCCCCAGGACCTACATAAAGCCAGATGCACAAAGTGGCACGTGCATCTAGAGTTTGTTTGCAGTGGCTGGAGGCCCTAGAGTGCCTATTCTGTCTGACTGTCTCTCTTCTATCTCTCTTTATTGCAAATAAATAAAAAATATTTTAAAAAATAAAAATAAGCTGGGCATGGTGATGCATGCCTTTAGTCCCAGCACTCAGGAGGCAGAAGAAGGAGGATTACTGTGAGTTTGAGGCTAGCCTGGAACTACAAAATGAGATCCCTACCTCAAAAAAATTTTTTTAATTAAAATTAAAAATAGAATAAAATAAATTGAACCTCTAAGTGAAAATTCCCAAAATGGGAGAAAGGATAGTCCAAGCAGAAGAAAGAGCCTGAGCAAAGTCATGGGGATGTGAAAGAGCCAGGGGCACTGAGACAAACTGGCAGTTCTGGGTGGCTGGGACAAGAGTCACTGTAGGAAGTGGCACTGAGGTTGCAGAGGAGATCACTGTTATTTCTCTGGGTCATCTGTTGGGTCCAGAGGAGCTCTCTGCACCAGGCTAGCACCCAGCTGGAGATGGTCTTAAGACTACTTTTCACCAACATGTTCCTTCTCTCCAGGCAGGAAGAATCCACCAAGTACTTCAACTTTTCATCTTCCGATGGGAAAAGCAGGAAAGAGGCCAAACATCGGTATCGTGTGAGAAGCTAGGGAATATTTCTATCAGTCTCAGCTCAAGATGGAGAAGACCAAAGGGCTACATGGAGGAAAGAAGTAGGATTTGGGATGCTCTGGGGACTACAATAATGTTTTGTCTTGATTCTCTGCAGGTAAATAACCTGAGTCAACGGGAGCTGCCCATCAGTGTTGACTTCTGGGTTCCCATTCTGCTAAACAGTGTGGCCGTGTGGGATGTGACTATAAAGGCCCCTCCACAGGTGCCAGCCTGGATTTGCTCTCTTCCCAGGATCTCTTTCCAAGCCCCACCAGTCTCTTATCAGGGAAATGCCCATCCGCATGTAGCTAAGTCTCTCTCTCTCTCTCTCTCTCTCTCTCTCTCTCTCTCTCTCTCTCTCTCTCTCTCTCTCTCTCTCTCAGAGTCTCCCCTGTGTGTCAGAGAGGGAACCTCCCCAGCATTCTGACTTCCTGATCCAGATTCCTAGGAGCTCTGTACTGGTGAGAAATCCCCCCAAAACACCCTGTAGGCCCAGCCTGAACTGGGGGACAAAGGCTTGTGTAGTCATATTGTAATTGTTCGTATTCCAGGCCCCAAATTGGACAGCTTTTATTTTCCTTTTGATTCCTCCCTAAGTGAAGACTCTCCTCACCTTCCTTCGATCTAATTCTGTCCCCAGGACTGCTCCATCGCTGACTGCCTGCACTTCCGCTGTCACATCCCCTCCTTTGGCATCCAGGAGGAGCTGGACTTCATTCTGAAGGGCAACCTCAGCTTCAGCTGGGTCAGCCAGGTGTGTGGCCAGCAGCAGAGCCCTCCACTGGCCCGCAGGCATCAGAACGTTTCTTAAACCCTGAGCTCCCCCTAGATCCACTTCCAACTCTGCCCACCTCTCTCTTGTGTAGACGTTGCAGAAGAAGGTGTTGCTCATGAGTGTGGCTGAAATCACGTTCAACACATCTGTGTATTCCCAGCTTCCAGGACAGGAGGCGTTTCTGAGAGCCCAGGTAGTGACTGTGTGGTGGGTAAGCGGTGGCCAGGCTTAAGAGGCCTCCTGATGTTCAATCTGTGG
>PVHP010053604.1:0-10708 GCA_004024765.1 Zapus hudsonius
CCCCAACCAGAAATGTCTCCTCTGAACAGCAGAAATGTCGCCGTGTGTTGAATCACTTGTGTCTTCCCCAGTGGACTTCATCCCTTTCTCTGACTTTTCTTCTCTCCTAGATTTCTACTCAATGCTCTGTCTTCAGTTGGATCTTAAACATGGAATAGAATAGGGTGATTTTATGTTACAACAGGGTAATGTCATTGTACAAGTGGATGAATGAGTGATCTAATGTGTCTGAGGCACTTGCAGGAATGCTGAAAACACTGATTGTTGCCCCCCCCATACTCTGTTCTGTTGAACCTGGACAAGAGCCATGCATTTGCATTCCCAAAAAATTCTGGGGGGGGGGCTGCACCTGCCAATCCAGGGACCACAGTTTGAAAGACACCGATCTCATAAATCTATTCCTAGCATGCTCACACGAACCCTCACAGGAAAATGTCATTCTTTTCATTAGAGAAGTTATTGATTTGTCATTCTTTTGTGTGTGTGTGTGTGTGTGTGTGTGTGTGTGTGTGTGTGTGTATGGCGTATGCAAGCAAGTGTATGTGCCTATGCAGCAGGGCCTGTGCTTGCCCACAGGAGCAGGGGTAGACTGTTGGGTGTCCCACTCCATCCCTCCCCTGGCCATTCCATTCTTATCTGAGCCAGAGTCACCACTGATCCCAAAGCTTGCTGTTTATTTGCAAGCTCCAATGGGGAGCTTCTACAATTTGGGGATCTCTTCTCCCCTACGGGACTGGAAATACAATCCAGATGTGTGTGGTCATGCCCAACTATATGTGGGTCCTGGAGATTGAACTCAAGTGGTCTCTCAGGCTTGTCTAGGAAGTGAGCTTCACTGTTGAGCCATCTCTCCAGCCCATATCTGACAATCTTGAGGCCTAGAATTTTTTTTCAAAAAAAAAAAAAAAAAGAATCTTCCATCAGAAATTATTATGCACTCTCTCTCGTGTGCTAACTTTACTGTTTTATAATGTTATTAGTTGACTGTGTGACCAGTAACTTGCAGTGCATTATGTCATGGGTATCAGTCCCAGGACTAGAACTCGAGCAATTTTATTCTACAAAACTTCTAGAAGAGTCATTGTCTTTGTCGCTCGTGGGTCAAAGTTGGTGAGTGGGGTGGCATGCTGATGTTTTTTGTTTGGTTGACAAGTGCTTCAGAAGCAGATTCAGTAAAAAAAAAAGTCTCAGTGACAGTTGTGGCGAAATCAGTCTTAAATATATGTCAACATTATATGCGCAGATGTGTGGGTCCTTGTGTGCCCTAGGAAGCAGTTTCAAAAACACTCCATCCTGAAGGTCTAAGTCCTTCGGTATCCATCCACAGAGCAGGATCTGACAATTGGCCGTTCCAATGAAGTATGGCCTTTTCCACAGTCACCAGAGAGGACCGTGACTGTGAGGACTCTGGGCTTCTTGACTCTAATCCCGTCTTCCTTCTGCTCCACTGCAGCAGGCTCTGGGAGCATCGTCTCGTGATGATGGAGACGCCTGCGTCCTCACTGTGACAGCAGCTGGAGCGATGCTGACCTCGGCTTCCTGGACCCATTCTGACTCAGGTAATCACACTGTGCAGTCCCTTTCCTGGCCACCACACCTTAGTAGATTGCATTGATCAATGAAATACCAACGCTATATTTAAATGCAAATGGCCAATTGATTGTTTCTCCTTCCATTGGTATCCTCCCCCCAATCTCCTTAATGATCAATTCATGTATCTGATCAGACTGACGAGGTAGTCAACCTCATTTAAGCATTAAGATGATTGAAACCCTTGAATCGTGTCTTTATTTAAAATTCCGCTGTGTGTCTTAGATGCACAAAACCAACGCAGGGACTTGGCTGGGAATTTTCATACAGAGATAAGCGCCTACTATTATTGCCTCTAAATTATCTTCTTTCCCAGAATGCCATGTTATGTGTATTTTTTTTCTAATGTTGAACCTGTCTGCTGGGTTCGGTAGACATTGAGTATCTGTTTTGTGGTCTAGGGACAGATGGGGGTGAAGAAGTGCAAGTGTCGTAGTCAGCCACACGCTGCTGGGATGAATCTCCAAACCAGGCACAATTTGGGGGAGGAAAGTATTTATTGAACAGATCCAGGGGAAGTTAAGGAAAAGGCTGGCTCCCTTTCACAGAAGCAAGCAAAGAGAGAAACCCACCACCAGCACCTCAAGCAAGCAAGCACATTGTAACTCACAAAAATGCAGAACTGCCAAACTGGGGTTCCGGGCTTTTCTTTTGCATATCTATCCCTAGTATTTTGCATCCAATTTGAAATGCCTCAGGGCTAGACCCCAGGAGGCCAGGCCAAAGTGACACTTCCTCCAGCCAGAAGGCTGAAGACAATTCACAATTATAATAAATTCTATTGGGGGACATTTACTCAAAACTACCACAACAAGGCTGTTTGTTTTTAAATATTTTATTTATTTATTCATTCTTTTATTTAAAAGAGAGTGAGAGAGAGTGAGTAAGAGAGAGAGAGAGAGAGAGAGAGAGAGAGAGAGAGAGAGAGAGAGAGAGAGAATGGGCACACTAGGGCCTCCAGACACATGTGCCACTTTGTGCATCTGGCTTTACGTGGGTCCTAGAGAATCCAACTCGGGTCTTTTTTCTTTGCAGGCAAATGCCTTAACTGCTAAGCCATCTCTCCAGCCCCAAAGCTCGTGTTTATCCTCAGGGAGATTCCAGTTGTCACCAGGTTCATCTGGCCCTAAGAGAATGGCAGGTGGCAGGGCTCAGCTGAAGGCAACACTGGATCCTAACTGACTAACAGTACTTTGCTTTAAGGAATTGAGGTGTTCAGGATCAAGACTGAAATAATTAGGGAAGAATTTGTGGACAACCCAGAAATGTCTCTGGCGACTTTGTCTCTGAAAACCACTTGTCCAGGTGGGTGACATGGTACCCCAATGTCAAGGCAGTGTGTGTGAGCCCCACTCGGTGGGGAGGGGTATTTTATCTGTGTTTTTTTTTAATATATTTGTTTTCATTATTTATTTATTTATTTGTAAGCAGAGAAATAGAAGAGAGACAGACAGAGAGAGAATGGGCCCTCCAGGGCCTCCAGCTACTACAAACAAACTCCAGATGCATGTGCCACTTTATGTACCTGGCTCTATGTAGGTACTGGGGAATCACACCCTGGTCCTTAGGTTTTGCAGGCAAGCGCCTTAACTGCTGAGCCATCTTTCCAGCCCTTATCTGTGTTTTGAGGTCCCTGATCCTCTGTCCCAGCCAGAATCTCCTTAGAGTTTGGTTAGCTAAGGATCCTGGAGTAGAGCCACTTACGGAAACCCTGCTGTCCTGTGACAGAGTGGGGAGGGGTCTTACCTGCAGCATCTTTCTGGGGATATTATTAGCCAGATTTGGCATGCCAGTTGCCTTGTTGGTCTTTTCTGTCTCTCGGGGCCCGTCTCTGTTTATCTACATTGTTATTTGCTCTTCTTTCGTACACTTGCCTCCCTCCCCTCCAAGTGCTGCCTGACACTCATGTCTTGACCAGGCCACAAATGATCCAGATGCTGTGTGAGGTCAGCACCTGACATTCATGGCTTGACCAGGCCACCAACGACCCAGATGCTGTATGAGTTTGACAGGTACCATTTTGATCAGGGAAGTGGTGTCAAAGGGTAGAATGTACAAGCCAGGAATGTGAGTTGATAAGTTGATGTGGAGGAGGATGTGTCTAGAAAATTCAGAAGACTGAATTCAAAAGGATCTCAAAGCCAAAATCAGGGCCACAGCCAAGGATGGGGAGATAGATGTCCTGAGTAATTTGAAGGTCCTGCCAACACCTGACACTTTTCCAGTATTGCTTTTATGGTTAGTGGGTGTGCATGGATATGCATGGGTGCACATGTACCACTGGGTGCATGTCAAGGTCTGAGGACAACCTGGGGTGTCTGTTCTTTCCTTCCACCTGGTTGTTTCTTCTGCTGCCTGTGCCCAGTCTAGCTGACCTGCTAGATTCTGGATTCTCCTGGCTTGGCTCTGCTTCCAGATACCATAAGGATCACAGATGTGTGCCACGTTACCTTGGCTTTACCTGAGTGCTGGGGAATTGAACATGGGCTGGCAGGTTTGCAAGCAGGTGCCTGAACTACTGAGGTACCGCTCCAACCCTCCACTGTTAAGTTTTTCTCAAATGGGATAAAGCTCTGGCAACAGTCACTGCCTTGGATCTTATAGGTACTATTGAGAGTTGCTCTCTAACAATCCAGCTCTTCTGCAGGGGTGCCCTGGTCATATTGCACCTGCTGAAACATGCAGGGGTGCCCAAGAATGTCTAGGCACTGGCTGATCAAGTAGCTCTGGCCTCCTGAACTCACAGCCCTGATCCCCAGCCAGCAGCTCAAGGTAGAACCAGAGTAGCAGTTTTTGTATTCCCCTCCCACTGCACCGATTGCCTGACAGAGGTGACCCTGCTCCTTCAAGCCTAGGGCAGGACACAGCAAGCTGCATTCGGCCATGGGCCACAGACAGCCCACTGCCTTTCAGCACAAAGCAACCAAAAGAGGTTTTTTTACACTATTTACATGTGTGTGTGTGTGTGTGTGTGTGTGTGTATTCATTAAAAGAAAAAGGAAATAGGGTTGAATAAGAAAGTAAGGATGGGAGATAGAAAGATGACTCATCAGTTAAAGGCACTTGTTTGCAAAACCTGACAGCCTAGGTTCGATTCCCCAGTACTCACATAAAGCCAGATGCACAAAGTGGTGCATGCATCTGAAGTTTCATTTGCAGTAGCAAGAGGCCCTGGCACACCCATACCCACTCTCTCTGCCTCTTTCTCCCTGTCTCTCTCAAATAAATAAATATCTTTTTTAAAAAAGAAAGTGAGAGCCATGGTGGGGGAGAATATCCAGAGACATTGCCCCTCACAGCAACAGTGCACAAAGGTGGAAGAAAAAAAAATCTGGCTACCTCTGGGGCAGTTCCTAACCCCCTACCCTATGGACAGATCCAGTATGTGTACTGAGGAGGGACCCCAGTGGGTAGGGGACAGAGAGGAGGGAAATGGGGGCACCTTCACAAGATTTGCTCATACAATGTATATACTTATTCATAATAAAGATTTTTTTAAAAAACTACAAAAAGAAAGAAAGTGAGGATGGGAGGAATTTTCTAGATTGAGACTGAATCATACTTTTCGTTGGATTTTCCATGTGTCTCTGTAATATACAATTAAATCTAGGCACGTCATCTAGGCCATTTCATTTCAGGAACCTGCCTGCAAATGAAGCATTCAATCCAGATCAGCACCAAATTAAAACAAATCTTGCATTTTGGAACTCCCCCCCCCTTTGGCACTGGATGTGAGCTATTTTATTTTAAAGCAAATAAATATTTTTTTCAATCAAGTAAGCATTAAAGGCTTACCATGAGTAAGATGAGACATTTAATTTTGTCAATGTTTTCCTCCAATCTGGTAGGATTTTATGATACTGTGAACTGAAACGCTAGAAGTTGGAGGTATGTGTTTCATTCTTACTAACTGGAGGAGGCAAAGAAGACTATAATATAGTTGGGTTAAAGCTCCCTCCAAGGACCTGAGGATATAGTGCAGTAGGTATTTGCCTAGAGTCCTAGTCAGCCACATGCTACTGGGATGAACCTCCAAACCAGGCACAGTTTATGGGAGAAAAGGATTTATAGAAGCTACAGATCCAGGGGAAGTTCCACAATGGTGAAAGAGGCTTGTCCCCTTTCACAGGTACAAACAGAGAGAGAAACCAGCAACACATACACACACACACACACACACACACACACACACACCAGCAAACAGGCAGGGGGAGAGAGAGAGATTTCCTTCTTTGTTATATAGTCTTAGGGTAGGTCTTGCAACCCTTTCCCAGACTAGTTGACTTCCTGAGTCTCTGGAATTTCCTTCTTGCACTGCCCTCCCAAGAAGGGATGTTTGTTTCTAGCTAACAGGACTTCCTGAGTCCCCTGAGCCTCCTTTCTCGCCTCAATTCTGGGGAAATCTGCTACACAACACTACTGTGGAATGCTAACAAGTCAAGTTGACAACAAAACTTAACTATCACACCTATCATGCCCAACGCCTTGGATTCTATTTCTAACAACAAATAAACTGGGTGTGGTGGTGCATGCCTGATTCCAACATTTGAAGGGTGGAGACAGGAGGATCAGAATTTTAAGGTCACCCTCAGCTACTTAGTGAGTTGGAGAACAGCCTGAACTACATAAGATCTTGCCTCCAAAAGCAACAACAACAACAAAAGCCAGAGCCTGGGGACATTGTTCATTGGTTAAAGGCACTTGCTTGCAAAGTTTGCCAGCCCAGATTCAATCCCCAGCATCCACATAAAGCTAGATGATAAGTGGTGCATGCATCTGGAATCCTAGTGTGCCTACGACAATGGGACATGGAGCCAGGAGTAGTCTGACATTTGTTTGCAGCAACAGTAAATTCTGTCTCAAAAGAAGATGGTGCACAGACATGTTGAAGTCATCATCTGACCCCCACTCACATGTACTCTATGAAATGCACACCCCCCACACCTACATACAAATTAGTAATTTTTTCAAGCAAAATTGTCTTAGAGAATACTATATTTGAAGACCCAACTACTCACAAGACTTTATTTTGTAATTTCCCTGGATCCTAGCCTTCCTCATCTGTGTTTAGATCTAAACACATGGAGTCAAAAGCAACAGTAGCCGAGAAATGAGTGAAACGTAGAGAGTCATCAATTACATTACTGGTTTCAAGAATCTCACTCCCTGAAAATTATACATGTGTTTCTAAATGTACAGAGAAAATGAAAGGAATTCCATCAGGAAATAAAAATTAGATGGAAATTTCTAATCCTGTCTCATAAACAATATAGAAATAACTTTAAAATATTCTGCTTTAAGCATGCATTAAATTTGTGCTCTGGGAACCAAATAGTGTTGCCAAGATAGAACATTCTAATAATGATTTATGTAAATTTATTTGTACAAAGTAATGGTGTCGTTGCCTATAGCAAATTGCTTGGAATATGAAATGACATGTATGAGATCTCCCCCCCCCAATCTCTGAATGAGTATAATGGAGAAAATGAGAGACTCCAGAAAGAAGGAGAAAAGAAACTCAAGTTCAATATGGAGTCTCGCGTCTCAAGAGACAGACAGGTGACAGGGCATAAGCAGTCAAAGCCAGTGTGTTTATTTCCTGTGATGTTTTCATTCAAGACAAGTCTTAGAAGGCCAGAGCTCTGGGTTTTAGGGATCATCAATATGCAGACACCAAAGCTCTTTGAGACTAGCCAGCCTTAAATCCCTCTATCCTGTAGCCCTGCTAAGTGGCCTTACAACTTGGGGGCAAACAAGTCAAATGTAATTAAAATTGAGCAATTAATCTCAGCTGCTAGTTACTTATTACCAAGAAAAGTTATGCATGAGTCATGAATGGGACCCAAATGTTAAAAAAAAAAAAAGAAACTCTCCCAAGAAGTGATTTCGAGACCTACAGGGAGTTTTTCTAATGATTGCCCAGTTTGCACCTTTAATAATGGCTTTGGGCGTTTCCTGGAAACATTTAATTAAGTGGTAGCCATATATCCTTGAAGCCATATGTATATGAAACAGGAAGTTTTTGGATGCTCACTTTGGCCATGTCAATATCCACTATAATTTTCCATGGTCTGTACTATTTGGGAGAGGATTGATGTTAATATAATCATTTTTAAAAACATTTAATTTTTTTTTTTTTGAGGTAGGGTCTCACTCTAGCCCAGGCTGACCTGGAATTCACTATGTAGTCTCAGGCTGGCCTCAAACTCATGATGATCCTCCTACCTCTGCCTCCGAGTGCTGGGATTAAAGGCATGTGCCACCACGCCCAGCTAAGACATTTAATTTTTTCAGAAAGTGTTTTTACTATCTCACTTGTCACGATCATTTTTATGAGATAAGTACGAATTTGTTTCTATGTATCAGGAAACTTGAGGGCAACAGAAGTCACCCAGAAGACATCAGCAGACGTGGCTTCCACACCAGCATTGGCCTCCTTGTCATTTCTAATTTCTAGTTGAGACGTTGGGAGCTCTGGAGAGCCTACTTTACTTAAGACAAGTTCTGACTTTAAATTAACTGTACGTTATTGTGGAAGTGAGCTCTCTGTCCTGAGACCAGTTTTGGCTAATGGAGCAGAATGACCTTGCTGGATAGTCTTCGATGACCCTGGGGCAGAGACTGAGGACCAAGGAAGGTACAGAGGCTCTATAGGACTCTCCAACTGAACAAAAGCATCACTAGCTTCCAGAAAAGAAGGAGTGGTCTTAGTTTCAACAGCATCACTTGAAAAATTGATTTAAAAAAATTTATTCTTGCCAGGCTGGTCACGCACGCCTTTAATTCCAGTACTCAGGAGGCAGAGGTAGGAGGATCGCTGTGAGTTCAAGGCCACCCTGAGACTACATAGTGAATTCCAGGTCAGCCTGGGCTAGAGCAACGCCTGAATAACACCCCCCCAAAAAAAAATTCTTGGGAACTTTAATATATGAACATAGTGTAATTTGGTGATGCTTTCATGATACCCTCTTTTGTCTCCTCTCCCCACCCCTGTTCTGCCCCCCAGGACCTCCTCTTTCAAGCTAGTCATTCCTCTGTTCTCTTGTCTACTTCCTCTTGCCTCTTCTGTCCTCCATGCAAAATAGTGATGGGCTGAGAACAGTGCAGTCTTGTGGGGCTTCAGTGAGCACCGAGGGCTCGTGAAAGCACCAGTTGGTTCATTTCAGGAGGGCAGTGCCCCACAGCGCAAATTCCCACCTTGTGGCTCTTACATTCCTCACCTTCTCCCTTCCTCAGTGTCCCTGAGACTTGAGGGCGTTTTACAAGTCTCCTTTAGTGTCCAGCTCTGGGCAGCCTCTTAGATTCTCTTTGATGAGTTCTGAGTCTCCTCAGCATCAGGATCTCTGGCTTGCGGGGAGAGCAGCACTTATATTCATTCCTCCACTTCTTCCTCAATGTTCCCTGGACCCTGGTGGGTGTGAGCACCCACCCGTCCAGTGCTGGTCACTGGGCTTTGGGCCATCTATAAAAAGCAGGTTCTCTAACCAAAAGCGAGAACAGCATGGATCAAAGGGGATAAACAGATACTTCTAGAAGGCTTTTTTTTTTTTTTTTTTTTTTTTGGTTTTTCGAGGTGGGTCTCTAGCCCAGGCTGACCTGGAATTCACTATGTAGTCTCAAGCTGGCCTTGAACTCCTGGTGATCCTCCTACCTCTGCCTCCCGAGTGCTGGGAGTGCTGGGATTAAAGGCGTGTGTGACCAGCCTGGCTAGAAGGCTTTTTGATGGGTATATTATTTCCATTCAAATGTTGATCTTAAAAGTTGTTGCTTCTGGTTTCAGTGAAGTGGTCCATGATCCCCAGTGTGAGGACCATTTGCCAATGTTTCACAACCCAGTCCTTCTGCTTCCTGGACAAGTGGCCCTGGGCAGGATTTCTGAACCCCCATTTTTTCTTCTACATAGTGGGCATAATGATTTTTATCTTATGGAGATAGTGTTAGAATTCAATAATACTTATGAAATATTGGACATGCATGGTGCACTGTAAATGCTAAATACTCATTTTATGGTAGCTCTTAAAATTAATATTCTAGTTGTTATTACCCAAGAATGTATGCGAGACTGAAGTATATCTTTAAATGAGAATTGATCTTAGAGATGTCAAAATTAGTTGTTCTGTGCACTGAAAGATAACAAAGTGAATATGAGATTTCATTGACTTGTTCATTTACCAAACAACTTTTGGGGTTCCAAACCCCATGTAAGCTGTTTGCAAGGATTGAAGAGACCGGCTCATCTGCCCTTGAAGGACAAGGAAGTTTATCTGATTATTTTATATTGTCTTAGAACTTTTCTTTTTAGTGTTTTCTTTAATATCACCATGAAACAATTGAGTCCATGGCTGTTTCCATGAAACAATTGAGTCCATGGCTGTTTATTATGTGTGGTCTCTGTCTGCCAGGAATTGGGGAATTAAGCTGTCTAAATCCTTCTTTGTTGTTGTAAGCCCTGGTTCTGGCCCAGAGCCTGTGAGTTGGTTTCCTTCAGTGGCCTTCCTGGCCAGCTGTAGAGCAGGTTCAAGGTGGATGGATGGGAAGTGTGGTCATGGCTCCTGCGGCTGAGTCTGTCTACAAAGGAGCCATTTTCCTTCTTGGTTGATAGGTTTTTGGCCAGGTAGTCAGGCCCCAAGCTGAAAGCACAGATTCCCCCTTTAGCAAGAATTCATTTCTGAAACATGTATGCTATATGCTTTTTTTTAATGCTACATTCTTATTAGGTGTTGAAATGGAACTATATGCTATGTAGAATGTATAGAGCACTTGCCTAGCATATTTGGGATCTTGGGTTCCCCCTCACGCACCCTAAACACACAATCCAAGGTTTGGGATCCTGTCTTATCCCAGACACCAGGGGCCTCTGTGTGGAAGACCCAGGGAATCCGAAGATGCCCTGCCTGAGGGGTGGTCCAACAGAAAACGCACATTAACCACACTTGCTGCAGAGAGGTGTTCACAGATGAGCATATCCCCAACCTGAACACAGTGAGAAAAGCAACCTCAGGAGAGTGTGATGTGGCAAAACAGAAGTTGGTAATATTCACCTGTCCTTCCAACTGTAGTCATGGGCCAAAAAATAGTGTGTTAACCAATGGTGGTTACAGTGGAGCTGAAAACTTCC
>PVHP010053605.1:0-10333 GCA_004024765.1 Zapus hudsonius
CCAGATGGCAGGCAAGTCTCTCAGTTAGAACAGCAGCAGAGTTAAATTCCAGCATGAATCTTAAATCTCTATTCTTTCCTTTTTATCATAATAGGGAAAAAATTACCTATAACTCCACCACCTTAAAAAAATAAGAGCCGGGCGTGGTGGAGCACACCCTTAATCCCAGCACTGGGGAAGCAGAGGTAGGGGGATCGCCATGAGTTCTAGGTCACCATGAGACTACATAGTGAATTCCAGGTCAGCCTGGGCTAGAGTGAGACTCTACCTCAACCCCCCCCCAAAAAAAAAACCCACAACAATAAGCTACTCATATCATCTTCTCTCTGACCCTCCAGGCCTGTCGGGTACAAATAGGTGGATGTGATCACAAGACATGCTCTCTTTTAACTGTGTTGCTTCCATGTTTCATCTCAATGGTCTTCCAGTCTCATAAGTCAGCTGTCCTTGAGGTCTCCATCACTTTTATTATTTCTTTAAGGAAAAACCTGTAGGTTTCTTCCATTTCCCCCTATGATACATACTGTTTTTAGGAATGTATTCATATTCCTAACTAGTCCTCTATTTCAAAGTCCATTCAGGACAGGGCGCTGGAACTGACAAGTTAATGACCAGGTTTCGAAACCCAGATGACCACCTAATGTTCTAATGTTCTACCCCAGACGAGCTGGGACCCAGTTCACTTGCTTGTCATTTAAGGGAGTAAACACAATGCCCCCTTCATCCTTCCAGGCCACCTCTGCTTCAGAAAAATGGCCACTGTCCAAGACCCAGCAGGGTGCCTGAGGGGTGCTTGAGGATCCAATCAGCCAGCTGTACCAAGTGACGGGCGAGCTAACGAGAACATAGTCAGTGGTCTCTTCCACTCTTCTCCAGCTGTCAACCTGCGCCGTGAGATGGGGACAGGGTGGTGGTGGCAGCGGCTCTGGCCAGCCCAGCCCCCACCCCACCCTGCCCCTGGGTTCTGAGTCCCCCGACCCAGTACAGAGAGAAGCTGTACCCGGTCCACTCCATGTCGGTGCTCACAGACCCAGGCTCTCAACAGAACGTGCATCGTAGGATGACGAAACTCTGGCCCGGAGAAGAAAGCCAAGAGACCCAAAGGTGAACCTCTCTGCCAAATGCACTCACAGGTGATGCTTCAAGCACCTAGGATTGCCCCACGCGATGTTGAAATCCTTGGCTAAGCGAGGAGCAAGGTTCCTGCTTCCTGTCATTAGACAGGCATTCAAAATGGGAACCATAACAAAAGCCACATTGATGGCAGCTCCTGTCCCCTCACCAATGGGAGAAACCAACTCTGCTTTCAGCAAGCCTGTTGATACTGGAGTTCCTCAAACTCCAAAGCCTAAGGACCTGGGTTCGATTCCCCAGTGCCCACGTAAACCATGCTTCTGGAGTTCATTTGCAGTGGTGCAGTGGCTAGAGGCCCTGGTGTGCCCATTCTCACATTCTCTCCCTCTCTCTCTCTCTTTCTCGCTCTCTCTCTCTCTTCTTGTGCTCTCATAAATAAAATGTTTTCAAATGTTGAAGAACCAGGAAAACCCAAGTTATGAGAGAACAGCCCCCCAACTCTGTAACTGTCCACCCTGAAGTCACTGGCGCAAGGACTGGACAAGTCACAGGTCTGGGCTTGAATCCTGGCTACCAGATTCCCCACCTACCAAGAGGAACAGTGCCAGCACCTACTTCATATGTCAGAATTCAAAGCCCAAGTGTGCACCCAAACACGCCCCTCCCACTGGCTGTGCGACCTCGAGGTCTCTTGTCCTCTCTGAGCCTCACTTTTCTTATCTGTAAAAGGGGGCAGTGCCATTTTACCTACCACAGCAAAGATGGACAGAAAGTTGCTCAACAAAGTTCCCAGCCAAAGCCAGGCGTGGTGGCGCAGGCCTTTAATCCCAGCAGTAGGGAGGCAGAGGTAGGAGGATCGCCGTGAGTTCGAGGCCAGCCTGAGACTACAGAGCGAATTCCAGGTCAGCCTGGACTAGAGCGAGACCCTACCTCAAAAAACCAAAAAGAAAAAAGAAAGTTCCCAGCCACCACTGTGGCCTCCAAACAGTGAGGCCTCTTCATGGAGACCCACAGTGACAAACCCAGCAACACAGAAGAGTTAAGGATGTGGGAGTGGCCCTGGGCAGGGGAGGAAGAACAGAGCGTGGGGAGAGACTAGACAAAAGGCCCTAAAAAGAGGGGGGCCAAGGCACCACGAGAAAGGCCTGGAACTGTGAGTCATTCATTCAGCCCAACAGGCTTCTGCAGAAAACTGACTAAGACCCAAGGAACAAAACAGATCTGTCCTATCCAGTTTTCTGTCAGTAAATCAGAGACCCTCTGGGGACAGCCCTGAAGGGAGACTGGCCCCTGGACACCATGATGCAAGCCCTCTCCCGATATGGAAAGAATTGGGAGCGAGAACATTCACTTCTCCTGTTACCAGGACACAAATCAGAGGAAAGCTGCCAATCAGAGCAGATAACAAACTGTCCTCATTAACAAGGTTCGCATCACTCCAATGAAGAGCAAGGAAACCGAAGTCTATAGATTTCCAGAGATCTCCCGAGACATCGGGTCCATCTGCGTGCGTGCGGCAGGCTTCGAAAGTGCTGGAACAATCCCTGGGGACACAGGGAGCCCAAGCTGGGGCAGATGCCTGGCTTGCTGTAGCATGGGTGTGTGCGCATGCAAACATACGTATGTTCATGCACATGTGTGTGCCTGGGGGGGATGGCAGGGAGGGTGGGGTGAAGGCAAACTCCCTACCCTACTTCCTGGGGCCTTACAGACTGCTCGAAAGAAATAGAAAAGACTTCCCAATTTTTACCACAAAGTTGGCCAGAAATAAATTCCAGACAAGGAAGAAATTATAGAAAGAGTGCAGAGAAGTACTGAGCGCCAGGAAGCCTGTGGATCGTGAGGACCAACCTAGATGTCCCATGTGGGGCACTGGTCAACCCCTCCCTGGCCAGCCTGTGCTGGATGATCTGAACCAAGACTGAGGGATGGCCGCTGGCTGTGAGTAATGACACTTCCTGTTTGTGTCAGCTTTGGGTTGCCCCGGACTACGGGACCACAGAATCCGTGTTAGCTTGCCAAAAATAAGAGATTACAGGGCGGTGTGGCTCATCAGAAAAAAAAAGTCACACCATAAGGCTTCCACGTGTGAAGACAGTTTGACTCTGTTTTTCTCCCCGTTGCTTCCTTCCCTTAAGCTGAGACTAAGGACAAGACGATGTCCTAAGTTAGGATACTCCCCAAAGACCACAGACAATAACAGGAAGGAACAATGAGCCAATCACAGAGAAGGGTCATGTGTACATTTCTATATACCATCAAACCCTGTGACCTGAATACAATAAGCCATCTGTGAAAATATGGATGAAACAAACAAAGTGATTTCACGGTTAGATGTGAGGGACGTCGCTGATGAACAGAAATATATGACTTTAGTAACGACAAGAGCTCCCAGCTCAGATAATAACTAGTAAGTATACAGGACTGCAGGCATAAGAGCAGGCATCCTGCCTTTCTAGAAAGCTGCTGGGCCAGGGGTCTCTTCGCAGCTGTTTATTCCCATGTTGCACAATGCCTCGTGCATCCCCTCCAAACGAAGTCCAGCAGGGAAGGAAGACTCGGTGAGGTCATCTGTTGACTGGGCTCAATCTACAGCCAACAGAATTTAATGGATGTTTTCCTCCTAGGAACCTGGACTGAACTCAGAAGCACAGCATGGCACGGCTGGAGCCTGGGCCACAGGCCTGTGCGTCCCTTCTAGGCTGGGGCTCTTGGTTCAATGGGCCTTTTGTTGTCCGCTGTTGATGATCAAGACTGAATAAAAAAAGCCAGCATATCACGACAGCAACATCCAAGCCTGATAAGAGATCTGCTCTTCCGGAACCTGTAATTACTCTTTACAGTTCTGGGGACAGTTGAGAGTCCAGGTGACACCCACACACCAGCCTGCCACCACCCCGCCATCCGTAAATGCAAACACACGCTCTCAGTATGTTCCCTTTCTTCTCAGGAACGGCAGGCCTGAGAGGTAATAAATAACCCAGATGCAAAGCAGAGTTCCAAAGGAAACCATTCTATGCAGAAAATTCCTTGAAGTACAGAAGTCTGTCAGTGCCAAAACCCTGGACCACCACAAAGAATTGAGAAAAATAAAATCTTGCCTGAGTCATCCAATCATCCAAGGAAAATATTAATTTGTTCATACACATACTTCCATACAACTGTTCCTACCCACTTACACACATCCATAGCTTTGACATTGTTCCTTCCTGTTATTGTCTGTGGCCTTTGGGCTTTGGGGATTATTCTAACATAACTCTGCACATGACATCAAAATGATATAGTATATAAATGACTCATCAGTAAAGCTCTTTCTTAAAAAGGAAGGACTAGGGAGTCAGCAGACCCAACGAGGTGAACCTGTAGTGCCAACATTTGGGAAGCTGAGGCAGAAAGAGTTCCAGACCAGCCTAGGCAACATAGAGAGAGACCTCATCACAAAAAAAATAAAAGCAATTAACTTATTAAATTTAAATTATTATTAATAAAATCAGATTTATGATAAGGGGCCAAAGGAATATAAGTCAATGGTTCCACTTGCTTAACATGCACAAGGCCTTGGGTTAGATCTCCAGCACACACACACACACACACACACACACACACACACACACACACACACACACAGAGCAGTATCTAATTGGACCCAATTGGACACAGTAACTATGGCCATTTTCCCATCAATATATTGTTCCCATGCACATGCAGCCACACGCTGCTGGGATGAGCCTCCAAACCAGGCACAGTTATGGGAGGAAAGGATTTATTGAAGCTACATATCCAGGGGAAATTCCATAATGGAGAAAGAGGCTGGCCCCCTTTCACAGGTCCAAGCAGAGAGAGAAACCCATCACCAGCACCTCCAAATGCAAACCAGCACACTCCAACTGGCTCAGACTGCTCTTGGCTGGAATTCCAGACCCACCCCAGAATCTCCTAGGTCTGGACCCTAGGATCTAGCCAAGGTGACACACTCTCCAGCCAGTCAGCTAGTGAAAAACTTTAATAAATTCTTGAATCTATTGGGGGACACCCTTCAAACCTCCACCATTGTGAACATGTTCATGTTAGTATATACTTTCCACAATGATGTGGTAGTAGTTCCTAGCAAACGTCAACTTGATTGGCTCTCAGCACTACCATGCTGCTTGGTTTATTAGAGTTTTATAATTTGTTTTAATACCTACCCAGTTGAAGTCTCCTATCCTTCCTCATAACAACCTTTGTGAATATGTTCTTATCTCTTTTCATCTGCTTAATTATTTATGTGATCCTCAGGTCCCTTCAATCAAATAAATATTTAACAAACCAGACCAAACATGACAATGCTAAGAATTTCTGTATCGGTCTGATTTTTGTTACTATAACAAAATAACCAATGTTAGGTAACTTTGTAGAAAAAATAAAGTTTACTTAATTCATTTAGCTCACAGTTTTGGAGATTGAAAGTCTACAATTAATGAAGCCTATGCAACAGTATTGCATTGACGGAGGAACCATTTTTTCCACGTAGTTATTCTGGGTCAGAAGCTTAAAGAGGGAACAAGGAGATGCCATTCTGTCTACCCTAGCAAAACTGGAACTTGTATCTGATCCTGTCTCACCCAAGATGACCGCCAGTGACACCCCAGCAGGAACTTTCTGCTTTTCCTCAGCTCAGCCTCTCTGAGCAGCACACTGAGTTCACAAAGCAATCAGGTCTCTCCTTCCACACCTGAGTCTGATGACACCCTAATTGGAAGTCTGATCATTATAGGCTACCCACATGGGCCCTTCTCCTCTTGGGAGCTCACTGAACACCAGTATGGAAGTCTGTCTCTCCCTTGGGAGCATGTCTTTCGGCCTGGATGTTTTCCTGCTTGCTTCCTACATATGTCTTAGTTTGGGGGATGTTTCTCGCTTGGTTACATGTGTGATTTTTCTTTGCTCTCTGATCTCTATACGCTTCCTCGATCCTCTTGGTCTTTGACGGGAAGGGGATCTTTTGGATTTCAGGATTTACTTTCCACATGTGGGGGGGGTGCCTCCTCCAGAGCCTTTCACCCCAGAGGTTTCTCTGAGACGGAGATGCTCTCATCTCCCCTCTCCCTTTCCGGCAAGGCATGGAGGAGAATTCCCCTCTGGCTTGAGTCTCTCAGCTAGCCTCCTCCCTGGATCTTAATTCCCCCTACAATAAACCTCATAACTCATGATTTCTCCCTAAATAAACTTAATTCATAATTTACTTTTCTCAGAGTCTGTTTTATTAATTCATTGCTAAAATAGGATACGGACCCAGAAGTTGGGGTTCACAGGTCTGGGGGACTTCCTGGACCCCAAAATCCTGCATCAGCAATATGGGGAGAGGTCACAAGACAAAACAAGAAGCCAGGGAGTGACTCAGGGGTCAGGCGCAAGCTTCCGTAATGACGCCAGACTGCCATCTCCTCAACTCCGTAATGGCAGGTAGGGTTACTTCTTCAGAGGGTAACAGGGCCCTGAAAATAAAAGCAAGGAATGTCCTTGAACCTGTCTTTGCAATCTACATTTTGCAAGACGTCAGAGATGCATATGGCTTCTCCTTATTTCTTGCTGCATAAGGAGTTCGTTCCCTAGACATGTTTTTCCTCAAACTCAATCTGAGTTCCTCCCCCCAGAAAGGAGTTCTCCATTCCTAGAATTAAGATTCCTGAGGATTAAAGATGACCCTGGCATTGTAGCTGGTGAGCTCAGCCGCCATGCAGACATACAAGCTTGGCATTAGTTCAGGCCCCACTGAGAACCTTATAAAAGGCCTGTCTAGGTGGGCTTTACCCCCTCCTGCCCTCTGATGGGCAGGAGCTCTCTGCACTCTCTCCTTCCTTCTCTCCAACCCTGTCTTGCCTCCTTGGGAGTCTCCAGTCTATTGAGAATGAACTCAGGAGTCTCCTGAGAACCTCATGAGTCCCTTCTGAGAGGTCACATCTAATAACCTAGGCCCTCCCTCTAAGCCCCACTTTTTGAAAGTTTCTTAGGTATCAAAACCCCACGGCTCTGGGACCAAATTTCTAACCCTTGAATCCTTAGGGGACAAATCACAGCAACTTCCTGTGAAAAACACAAGCCTTGACAAGTAGGGCTTATGGCGGCCATTGTCAGTGTCCTACTTCTCCTCAGGAGTTGAGAGCATGGTGGGAGGGGAGCTTGAGGGACAGCCAGGGCTGATGGCCCAGCTCCAAGCTCCTTAGATGCTTCCAGGATGATGGAAGCTGGTCCTCACACATCCCTTCACCTCCTCGTTTCCCTGTTGGGCCCACTGCGCCTCCTCCAGGAAGCGGTCCAGGACCATCCAGATGGACAATGGCCACTAAATGGCTTTCCCTCCTCCCTGACATGACTCACCGGGCCAGAGGACACTAACCAAATCTGACCAGTGGATTCCTCAGCTATCTCCACAAAACTGCCCAAATGGTGATCCATTTGAAGAGAGAGGTGCATTAGGTATATACACACATGTATGAACAACACACCACCCACCCACCCACACACACAGTAAATTCTAGTCATTTTGGTGGTTAACCTGACTGTCAACTTGAGAGGCTTTAGAATTACAATGAAAACAAATCCCTGGGAATGTCTGAGGGATTTTCTAGATTAGGTTAATTGAGGTGAGAACACCCATAATTGATGGCATCCTTCCACGCGTTGGGGTACCAGCCTGAACGAATGGAAAGAAGAAAGCGAGCTGACCGGCGGCGTCCTCACCGTGGACGGAGTGGGAACAGCTGCCTCAAGGCTGCCCCATGCCTCCCTCCCTACCATGATGGACTCAAACCACAAACCATAAGCCAAAATAAGCCCTCCCTCCCTTTAACATGGCTCTTGTTGGGCATTTGGTTACAGCGATGGGAAAGTAGCTAAGACAGTCGTGCATGCTACCACGATAAAATCAGAAAGCAAACTGTGGCTCAGAGAAATGAAAAATAAATAAGCCACAATGATGGAAATGAAATGCTCTGTGTCCCTCCAGAGTCCCAGCTGCCTTGCCTCGGTGTCTAGGGAGGAAGACAGCCCTGCCTGTGGTTCCAGCCTGCTCACACATCAAGGATGATGGTCACACTCCCCATCTGGCCCTGATTTGCCCCTGGCCTGCTGGGCCCCACCCAACTCAACAAGATGGGCCAGAGGACTTTCTTAGGACCCACCGGCACCAGGTTGCCCCGTCCTACCAGCCTGATCTCTTCTCACGCCTACTGTCTCCCAAGTTCCTCATAATAAGCCTTTTTATTAATACCCAGAAATACTAGATTATTTATAAATTCTAAAACACATTCAACTCACCAAATTCCACATCCTCTGAGCCTTCTCACAGGTCTGTCTTCTGATGGGACAGACACCTCTCTTCCTACCCACACCACACCACAGCCAGGCCCCAGGGGAAAATCCAAAGCAGCCTCTAGGGCCTGGCTCTTCCAGGGTCTGTGGAGTGACGTCTCCCTGACTCTCAGGCAGGTTGTGAAGATTTCAACCCCAGCACTAGGAGGCACAGCCAGGAAGATCAGGAGTTTGAGGGTAGCCTGGGTTAGACAAGTGCATTTCAGGCCAGCCTAGGCTATATGGCAAGACCCTGACGGAAGAATTTTTTTTTTAATTTCTATTTCACTTTTCTCAGACTTTAGTCTCACAACTGCCACATTCCATTTCAGTGTTTTCTTTACAGGGTTTCCCAATGGACAGCATGTTCTTTGCAAATGGGGACCTTATCTGTACTTCTCGTGCCCAGAACAGGACCTGTCACATGACAGATAAGTGTCAGACAGACAGACAGACAGACGGATAGATGAATGAACAGAGTTTTCTTAGCAGCAGAATCACCATGTAAATTTGCTTTGTTTAAACTCGGAGGTGACCCTGTCCTTCCTTCTGTGAGCTCTGCCTGTCCCCAACCTCATCACAGCCACCTGTAACAAGGCTCTCAACCACTGTCACAGCAGAGGCCTCTAACCCAGCGTACATGCACCTGATGTCCCCAGTGGTGGAGCGACAAGCCAAGCTGGACAACAGCTGGCCAGGCAGCCAGACTCCCCCTGACAGTCAGTCCTCCAACCACTCCGATCTGTGACTTCCTCGGAGTAGCATGGGGACACTTCCCACACTATCTTACAGGGTCCAGGCAGTGAGCTGGATGCCTCTCCCATAAACAGAAGGCTGCTCCCAGCAAGACGCCCGCACACGAGCAGGAAACCTCCGAAGTGAGCCTTCCACTTCTTCGTCCAGAAGATGGAGAGTGTGTGTTCATAGACAGAGGGAAAGCCAATCTCCAGGAGCTGGGAAGATGGCTCAGTGGTTAAAGGTGTTTGCTCACAAAGTCTGCCCACCCAGCTTCAATTCTCCAGCACCCACGTACAGACAGACGGGCATTTGTCTTCAGTGACAAGAATTTAGTGCGGGAGTAGAGCATGCACACAGGTGCACACACAACACAAGTATTAATTTTTTTTTTTAATTTAACCTTCAGAACCAGGCGTAGTGGCGCATGCCTTTAATCCCAGCACTCGGGAGGCAGAGGCAGAAGATCACCGTGAGTTCAAGGCCACCCTGAGACTACAGAGTGAGTTCCAAGTCAGCCTGGGCTAGAGCAAGACCCTACCTCGAAAACAAACAAAAACAACAAAATATAATCTTCAAATTCTTATTTTGATGGTAGCTGGAGGATGGAGCTTCCATGGCTGCATCCGAGGCTTTCTAGGAAGAGAAAGGTACCCAGTGCCATACGCATGCCCAGTTGCCGGCATGGTGCTCTTGGACTCAGCAGCCCCCTAGAACTGGGAGCTGAAGAAACCTCTAGCTTCACACTTTACCTGGGCTGTGGCGTTCAGTTCCAGGCACAGAAAGTGCACCAAGAACGCTCACTAACCAGTGAGCTAAGTGCTAAGGATTCTCGGGAATGCCATCAACGCCAAGCACCATCCTCCAGAGACCTCGACCCCTTTACTGCGAGCGAGAACAGAATGAGAAAAGAGATGGCTGCCGAAATAATCAATCACCACAAAAAAAAAAGCAAATTGGGCTGAAGAGATGGCTTAGCGGTTAAGGTGCTTGCCTGCAATGCAGAAGGACCTGAGTTCAATTCCCCAGTGCCCATGTAAAAGCCAGATGCATAAGAGGGCGCATGTGTCTGGAGTTCATTTGCAGTGGCTGGAGGCCCTGTTGTGCTCTCTCTCTCTCTCTCTCTCTCTCTCTCTCTCTCTCTCTCTCTCTCTCTCTCTCAAATAAAAATGAATAAATAAAATATTTAAAA
>PVHP010053606.1:0-10724 GCA_004024765.1 Zapus hudsonius
TAGCCCAGCCTTGGTGGAAAATGCCTGGATAGCTGGGGGTGAGAACGGATAGGACATTGGTGTTTGCAAAATATGCCTGACATTACAGTCTCTCAGAGAAGCTTCATTTGCTTCTGATCATATTTCAGAACTATTTTTCTTCTTTTCCACTCTGATTTCATTCCTTGGAATTTTGCCATATTTTAGCATTCCTTCCTGCTACATATAGCTCACGGAATGTTGTTTTTTTTTTTTTTTCCCTCCACTCCCTTAACTACTAACATATTCCAAAGATTTGCAGTTTCTTCCAATCCCAAATTTGATTTGTCTGTTGAAACAGTGACCTGTTCTGGAAGGTGCTATATTGTACACTAAGAAGCAAAAAATCGATTAAACGCAGGACATTAAAACATAAAAAAAGGAGTCACCATCCCCAGTGTTCAGTAGAAGGATAATATGAATTGATAATAAAATTCATTAAGGAACCAAGGTAAATCCAGACTCTAAGTCATATAAAATTTATTATAAATCAACACAAATTCCCGAGTATTACCCTTTATACAAAAATGATTATATCAGTGATGCTGAAGACTGAATGCAGAAATAACACCAATACAGTGAAAAATACTAATCTATAAAATATCAAAGGAGTTAGCAAAAATTTTATCCTCTTTTTATGTCAACGTAACCTTACAGCAATGCTAATGCTTCATTTTCATTGTTTGAATGATTTTTGTCTTGTCTTTTTTTTACCCTCATGATAAGCTTAAAATATTGTGAGAAATAAAATGTCACGATTTTAAACATAACATGAAGGCTTATTAAAAGGAAACCTTTTACTCTTCTAAATCTAAAAGAATTTTTCCTTACTTTGCATTTTTTCATTGGAGGAAATTACTGAAAATGTAGTGAAAATCTGTTTTGCATTTTTTTCTTGTCACCACCTAAACCTTCACTTAATAGAAAAAAAATTAATGAATAACTCCTTTTATTTTTTAAAAAAGGCAAAAAAGTCACATGTTTTCACTTCTATATGGGCCTTAGCTTTGAATTTTTAGATTCGTGGAGTTAATTTGGGGTGTCTGTAGAGTCCAGGAATTGTCGTAGGTGCCACGCGAGGGTGTGGGGAGGGATAGACACTGAGTGGGGCCCTAGTAGAGCAGATGCTATATGGAAGAAGAGGGGGGGAATGGCTGAGGAGGGAGGGAGACAAGGGGGTGGGCAAATGAGGGGGCGTTGACAAAGCTAAATGGAAACCTACTTCTTTGTAAGCTAATTAAAAATTATAACAATAAAAAAAATGAATGGAGGGACCCTGTGTGGGTGAATAAGGCTACTTCCAGAAGCCATGGGTCATTAAATGAAAATTCCAGGCTGGAGAGATGGCTCAGCGGTTAAGGCATTTGCCTCCAGTGCCTAAGGCCCTGGGTTCAATTCCCCAGTAACTACATAAGCCAGACCCACAAGGTGGTGACCCTGGTTCGTTCTCTCTCTCTCTCTCTCTCTCTCTCTCTCTCTCTCTCTCTCTCTCTCTCTCTCTCTCTCTCTCTGTATCTCTGCTTGAAAATGAATAAATAAAATAAAATAAAATAAATGAAAATTCCAGTGCCAGGTAGGAAGTACCTCCCAGTGAGAGTTTGTTGGTGAGGAAGGTTTCTGGAGCTTTGCCAACAATAGACTCTTGCCATTACCTTGATTAACCATCAGAACTAAATGTTATGATCCTATTGCTGACGTCACCCCCACACACATAGGGTGCAAGACCCAGAGAAATCAAGTGGTGAAAATAGGGGGACCCTGGGATTAGAAAGGGTTAGGTGGGGATAAGGGAGAAGAGAGAAGGTGGGGAGTCCAATTAACCAAATCTGAGGATGTATGAAAAGCCATAGAGAAACCGACTACTTTGTAAACTAATTAAAAACACAATTAAAAAGAGAAGAAAAGGAGCAAGCTTCTTTTTAAGTATGATTTCTAATATAGAAACAACAGTGGGATATGTCAGTGATGGAATGGGGTAGTTCGATGGATGTCCAAAAACAAGGCAGTTTGACACAGGCTGTCAGACTGCACACACTTTCTCCCAGGAAACCTTTGTAGCTGAGTCTGTACACATCCTGATGGTCATTCTGTATTGTGCTCCAACCCTTCTGAAATCTTTATTCCCTCTGTCTGTCCTTAGTTTTTTTTACATGTAAAACGGGCTTTCAGACACAGATCTTACCTGGAAAAGTAACAATTCCTGGAAGTTATTAAGTTATTTCTATCTTGCTTAGCTGATGGGGCATTTTTCATTGGTTAATAAACAACAAAATCATATTAGCTGATAAATGGGTTGTCAAAATACAAACTACTTCCTGCTAAATTGTGTGTGTGTGAGAGAGAGGGGGGGAAGGAGAGAGGAAGAGAGAGAGAGAGACCAAGGGACCTGCCTATGCTTCTTTGGTAACGTTATAAATCCTTCCCTGTATGCAATTGTATTCCTTACTTGTAAATTTATCATATAGAAACCCTTTTCCTGCCAAATGTTGGCTTGGACTCCCATGGTCCAACCATATACTTCTCTCTCTTTCAAAACTTCACTTTACATTCTCCATCTTCATTTTTTCTAGCTTAACCCAGCTGGCTCGGAAACTGCAAACCCTCCACCAATCCATCACGGTGCTCCAATGTACATTTCTTCTGTTTCTCCTTTTGCTATTAATGTCTTCTTAGTTTAAGTTATTTTACGTTTATATTACTACAGGGCAAGTCATATACCTTCTCTGTGCTGCATGCTAACCAGATGTCCATGACCAAGCAAAAATTCTTGCCAGGGGAAAGGGGAATGAAATGTATAAGAATATTTAACCAAACAGACAGGAGGATTTTCTATACTGGCCACGGTAACACATGAGAAGTCTTTCTGATGAGAATGGATTCCCTCTAAGAGTCAGTTCTGGTAAAGTTACTGACAATTTTTTTTCCCAGTTAAAATGGCTTCTGAGACAGAACCAAATTTGGCATTAAAATTGCAGATACACACAAGAACTTGTGTGCATAGAACAATTTCTTGCTGCCTATTGCTTGTGGGACATTTGCCAAGAAAAAACAATTTGCTTTCCTGCAAGAGCCCAGTTAGCCATTACTGGAGAATGTTTTTCCAAGATTACTTATCTGTGATTTTAATAGGGCTCAGAGGTTTGTGTGGTTTTTGTGAAATGTTAGTTACTTTTTAAATCTCAAATTTCTCCCCTTATTCGTTCAAGCATCTGATCTCTTTCCTAATTGTAAAAAGATTAGCACCGCCCTAAATGAGAAGATAGGAATGGATAATTAAATACTCCATGATGAAATGGGTTTAACTGTAATACCACTGTTCCAGACAGAAGTCCCTTCCATTCAAAGAGGCTCTTTGGTATTTATACAGGAGTTCAAGTTGTTAGCTGCTAATTTGGTATTGTAATTGCACACTCTTGCCATGAGAGGATTTCTGTCAGGAATATGTCTTCAGTGCCTCTTCATTGATTGATAGACTCGTTCATTTAACAAGCAGTTGTTGGCAGTAGGTATTCTTTTAATAGGCATTATTGGACCATCCTGAGACAGAGAGAGATACATAAAGTTCTGTTGTGGTCCTTGGTGAAGGACGAGTCTAACTGTAAGTTATTGAGAAATAATGGGCTATTGTGCTACTTAATAAATAAAAGAATAGAAGTGCACAGCAAGTGTAATGCTTTACCCCAATCAAACACCCATGTAAACACTCTGGTATGAACCTTAAACTTGGCATAAAGTAGATACTTGTACGTACAGGGCTTAAACAAACAGCATCTAGAGATCTGGGCAGTTTAATTCATTTGTTACCTCATGATGTTATGAAGCCCAAATCATGGCTAGATTTCTAAAATCAGATTATCTGCTTAGACTGGTGGGTGATAAATTCCACTGGATTTCAGGCTGATTTTGTAATTCAGCACAATGGGTAAGAGTGACTTGGATTGAAATTGTATGAGTTCTCATCAGGGTAAGTGTCAATCTGACATCTAGAAGCAAATTTATTTTTTTAAATATATATTTATTGTCCATAATGAGTTACATTATTTAGTGGGCAAACAATGAGTTGTTATCCCCAATTCCCCAATGCCCCCCATCCCCAATCAGCTGGATATCCTCCTCCTCCATGGGTTGTCTGGATCAGTCCTCGTGGCAGGGGACCATGGATAGCCTAGTACTCAGCCTGGTTCTCCTGGCCCAAGTGTGTTGTTACTGAGGGGTGCCATGCCTCTGGATAGTCTCCACCACCACGGCTCTCACAATCTTTCCACCCCCTCTTCCTCTCAGTTCCCGGAGTCGTGGTGGGTGGGGATTAAGGCTGCTTTAATGTTGTGAGTTTAGGGGTCTTTGTGTCGAAAATTGTTGGTCTCTGTCACCCTGGCTCATCCTGTGTTGACTGAATGGCTGTGGCTGTGGGTCCCTTGTTCATCCCGTCATTCTCTGTGGGGTTCCATATGGATCCTCCACGATATGGCTGTGGTGTCTCCTCTCTTGCCAGGATCTCAGCTATCTGCCTATGGTCAGATGGTAGGATTAGATGGGCCACAGCTCTCTCGCTGCATCCTGAAAAATACAAACACATTCTCCATTGGAGAGTGAGATCAGTCTAGGTTAACAAATATACACAATTCTGGATTACCAAGATTCTATTTTTAGTAGCCTCCTCATTAATCGCTCCCATAGTGCATCTTTTCTTGTGAGCCCAAGAGTACGGGATCTGGTGCCTATCCCTAGTTCCAGTCAAGGGCTCTCCCTCACTAAGTGAAAAATTTGGCCGAATTTAAAAGCTGTTGATTGTCTCCCCCAGGCCCAGGCTCCTCCATTGCACTTGGTTCGCTGTTATCTCCCAGTAGGAGGTATGGTCAACCTATTCATGGCCGTAGACTGTGTTTCATGCCAGGGGTCTCTGTTTACTCCAGCTGTAGTTGATCAGCTTCCCCTGGCAACTTGTGCAGTGCTTTCCAGCACTACACTAATTACCACCTGGGGGCTGGTTACCATTCTGGACCTTGAAGGGTCTCTCAATGCTGATTGATGGCATTCTGTGGTTTCTTCAGCAACAGGGTTTTGCCTCAGGCCTGGGGAGGGCATTCAAGGGCTTTGACAGAATTCTGTCTTGTTTTTTGGAACCTCATGGGTCACTTTGTTCAACAGCTCAGTGAAGGAAGGAACCGGTGGCTGGGACCAGGGATTTCAGGCTGATCAATTATTCACAGGCAGACTCTCGCCCCTACTTCTCATGGCCCCTCTTGCCAGTCGATGCCCACTACTTGCTCAATAGTTTACAGTATGCTTGTGAGGATTTGGTTGAACCTAATTTGGTTTAGCCTCATGCTTAAGCCATTCCCCTCCCCCCATCCCTTACCCCTCATTCATAACCTCTCACTTCTTTCTACTAGTCTGTGTAGGGTTTATGGTTATCCTGATTAAGGACCACATATGAGGTAGAATATGCGGCTTTTGATTCTCTGTTCTTTTGCATGTTCAATTAGTAAGATCAGCTCAAATCACACCATTTTTCCCTAAATTTTGATATGTCATTTTTCCTTTCAGCTGAGTAGAATTCCATCGTATAAATATACCACAGTTTGGCTGTCCATTCCTCCATGGATGGGCATTTAGTTTGATTCCAATTCTTGGCTATTATGAATTGAGCTGCTATAAATATAGTTGTACAAAGTTTCTGAATTGACATGTGACATCTTGTGAGTAGATGCCTAGTAGAGGATAGATGGGTCCATTGGTAGTTCTATGTCCATTCTGTCTAGGAGTCTCCACACTACTTTCCATAGCGGTTGAACGAGTTTGCAATCCCACCAGCAGTGAATGAGGGTTCCTTTTTCCCCGCATCTTTGCCAGCAACGATTGTTGTTGGTTTTCTTTATGATTGCCATTCTGACCGGAGTAAGGTGGTACCTCATTGTGGTTTTGATTGCTTAAGGATGCTGAGCACTTTCTTAGATGGGACAAGGCCATTTGTGTTTCCTCCTCTGTGAATTCTCTGTTGAGATCAGTGCCCCATTTTGAGAGGGGGCTGTTTGAGATTTTATTATGTATTTTTTTGAGTTCTCTGTAAGATCTGGAGATTAGGCCTTTGTCTGAGTTATAGCTGATAAAGATTGTCTCCCGGTTTAATGGGGGTCTATTGGCTCTGAGTATGGTTTGTTTGTCTGTCTGTACAGAAGCTTTTAAGCCTGATCAGGTCCCATTGGGTAAGTGATTGTTGCATTTACTGGGCTGCTGGAGAT
Source organism: Zapus hudsonius (assembly GCA_004024765.1). Taxonomy (NCBI): domain Eukaryota; kingdom Metazoa; phylum Chordata; class Mammalia; order Rodentia; family Dipodidae; genus Zapus; species Zapus hudsonius. The sequence goes on from PVHP010053606.1 coordinate 6,261, forward strand.
TTGCTCAGGAAATTTTTTCTACTCCTATTTCATGTAGAGTTCCTCCTATTTTTTCTTCCAGGGTGTTCAGGGTTACAGGATTTATATTGAGGCCTCTGATCCATTTGGAGTTGATTTTTGTGCATGGTGAAAAGAGTGGGTTTATTTTCATTTTTTTACACTTTTTTATCCAATTCGTCCAGCACCATTTGTTGAAGATGCTATCTTTGGCCCAGCGTACATTGTTGGCCCCCTTGTCAAAGACCAATTAACTGATGTTACTTCCAATTAAAGCTGGGTCTTCAATTCTGTTCCATTGATCTGTCTTTCTGTTTTTATGCCAGTACCATGCTGTTTTAGTTACTACGGCTTTGAAGTATGTTTTGAAGTCAGGCATGGTGATACCTCCTGAGTAGGATTTTTTTACTTAGAATAGTTTTGGCTATCCAAGGTCTTTTGCCCTTCCAAATAAATTTAGAGATTTTTTTTTCTATGTCTGTGAAGAAGGAGGTTGAGATTTTTATTGGCATGGCATTGAATCTGTAAATTGCTTTTGGCAGGATTGCCATTTTTACTATATTGATTCTCCCTAACCACGAGCATGCAATATCTTTCCATCTTTCCATATTTCCTTCTTGTTTCAATATTTTCCTTATATAAGTCCTTTACATACTTGGTTAGTGATATTCCAAGTTTTTTGATTTTCTTTGAGGCTATAGAAAATGGGAAAGTCTCTCTGATGTCTTTTTCTGTCTGCTTGTCTTCTGCATATAGAAAGGCTACTGATTTTTCTGTTAATTTTGTATCTTGACACGTTCAGTTCTCCATCTATTATGAGGTATAACTTTTCTGGGTACAGCAGTCTACTTCATGGAACACTTTCAGTTCTCCATCTATTATGAGGGATAGCTTTGCTGGGTATAGTAGTCTAGGTTGAAAGCCATACTTCTTTAGTCCCTGAAAAGCATTATTCCAAGCCCTTCTAGCTTTCATGGTTTCTAATGAGAAGTCTGAGGTAAGTCTGATGGATTTTCCTTTATAAGTTATGGTTTGCTTTTCTCTTGCAGCTTTGAGTATTTTCTCTTTGCTTTCTATGTTAGGCATATTAATTAAAATGTGTCTTTGAGAATTCCTCTTCATGTCCTGTCTGTTTAGAGTCCTCTGGGCCCCTTGAATGATGAGTGGGCTTTCTCTTGTTAGATAGGGGAAGTTTTCTTGAATAATTCTGTTGAAAATATTTCCTATGCCCTTAGCCTGGTCTTCTTCTCCCTCTAGGATCCCCGTGATTCTAATATTGGGTCTCTTTATGGTATCCCATAGGTCCCTCAAATTTTACTCACTTGATTTCTTGAGTTTATTGAAACCTATAACATCCTTATTAATTCCTTATGTCTTGTCCTCAACATCTGAGTCTGTCCCTCAGATTGTCAACTCTGATTGATTCAAGGGAGGTTTTTAACAGCTCCGTGTCATTTTTGGTTTCTGCTATAATTTTGTTTATAGTCTCCAATTCTTTGGTGAGATCCAATTTACAGTCTATTTTTGTTTTTGCTGGGGATTCCTGAAAATCATTTTTAAGTTTCCTTAAGTCCTCATCAAATTTAATCAATTGATTGTCTAGCTCCTCCCATAATTCGTTCACCGTCAATTCACTTAATGTGTTTCTGAATTCATTCATATTTCTCTCCATTAAATTCAGTCTGGAGTCTATGCTTGTGTTGGTGAGCTTCATCTCATTCATGTCTTTTTTCATAGTTTCCATATTAGCCATTAACTGCTTCATATTTGCATTGCAGTTGTGGTCAGGAGTCATATTATTCTCTCTTTGGGATTGCATATTTGTTGTCTCCACTTCCTTGCCACTTTCCTGTTCCATAATGGGACTAGGGGCCCTGAGTTGGGGAGTTCCGTCTTTGATTTCTGGTTTTTGTTGTTGTTGTTGGTGGTGGTTTCTGTCCATGTCCATGGAGGGGAGTGGTACTCGGGCACCCTGAGGAGTGCTGTTCAGCCCGCTTTGCTTCCAGTGGAAAGATCACCAGGTTTGATATTAAACAGAGGTCTTTCCTGTTGGGGTGTTCTGCCCCAAGCTAGGCTCATATCTTTATCCATCTGGATCCCTCTGTATGTGACTATTTAGTCTTAGAGCCAACTCATAGGCCCCTGTCCCTGATTGGTATGCTGCAGTAGAAACAGCCCCAGCATCCTAAGCTATAGAGCCCAGTGTTTTCCCACCTGACTGTAGCAAGCAGATCTGGAATGCTATCTCCCCCACTAGGGGTAGAGACTCAAGGCTCTAGACTCTCCTTGGGCCAGTACTTGGTGGACCTGTTCTGATTCCCAGCCACCCAGACTCAAGAGCCTGGTGAGAGCTTTCTCTTGCTCATGTAATCCATGTTCCTGGACCAACCTATGTCCTCCCTTCAGTGGCACATGGTCCCTGGTACCTGCCGAAATCACCTGTGCCCTACTGGCAGTGGTGCATGGTCCCTGCCTGAACTGGCCTCTGCCCTCCCAGCAGTGGCAGCGGTTCCTAGGTATCTGCCAGAGGCCTGGCCCCACCTGCAGCTGCAGTCCCGAGTGGGCTTCCAGAACCTAGCTAGGTCAGTTTGCCCTAGAAGCATGTCTGCCTGTGTGTGGGGGGGGGTCATGGACAGAAGTGCGCCCAAGGATTGGGCACTGAATTGAGGGGGGCATGGGAGGGAGAGGTGCTCAGCCGGCAAGGGCTCGTGAAGTGCCTGCGAGGAGACAATGGCAATGGCAGGAGCTTGGGATGAGGGAGGGGTACCTCTCCGTTCCTCTGTGGAGCAGAAAGCTGCTGGGGAACCCTGTCTGGGCTGGAGCAGGATCTGGGTAGAGGGTGGACTTGGGTTCAGGGCTAGCTGGGGTCCGGGGTTTGGATCCCAGCTTTAAAATCAAACCTTTACGGAGAGAGTCCTGGCGAGGCTGCTACTTGACCACCATCATGCTCCGCCCCTAGAAGCAAATTTCTTATGAGAAGGATATGAACCATATTTATCTCCCTCTTCCTAAAAAGGCAGGATAGGGCTGGAGAGATGGCTTAGCAGTTAAGGCACTTACCTATAGGGCCTAATGACCGGAGTTCAATTCCCTAGCTCCCACATAAAGCCAGATGCACAGAGTGGTACATGCATCTGAAGTTCATTTGCAGTGGCTGGAAACTCTGGCATGTCCAATACCCCTCTCTCTCTCTCTCTCTCTCCTCTCTCTCTACTTGCAAATATATATATATATATATATATATATATATATATATATATATATATATATATAAATATTTTTTAAAAGGCAGGATGTGTAGACTTTTCCTGGAAAGCAATTAAAACCGCTATTTGCCATTAAGATATCAGTTATCTGATATTAATAAATACCCCTAGAGAACCGATTTCTGATCCAGGACTGGTCACAACTCAAAAGATAATTGTAATGATGATGGCTGAGCTTCATGGAAGAGACTAGAACCGTTTTTTCTAAGAAAGCCTTCGAGCTAGTTTGCCTTATATGCGTTTTAGAACCATGTTTATTTCTTGTAGTAAATTATAGTGGGAAGCCCCTTCTGTGAAGTGCAGGCAGCCCAGACTAGTTTCAAGGTGGCTATAATCAGCCTGCCATGTTGATGTTGCAGTGAGAACTGTCTCCAATCTATGGGAGAGGACAAGCAGAAAGTGTAAATAACCATCTTTTCTTTATTAATCTGTGTTCCCTAAATAAGGATCCACCAGGTTAGAGGAACAGACGCTGCTCTTACTTTCACCTTTAGATGTAGGAAATTAGCCATTAATTAGACTAAAATGCAGGCATTACTCGTAAATTCATCTGTGTTTTCTGGTCTCATTAGTGCTATTCTGGATTACATGATAATGAGCGTAACATAATTAAAGAGTAAACACCAGGCAAGGACAAACTCGGAGTCAGTGCTTTCCAATATCAGATGGTAGCAATCAGAGAATGAGGAATTCTACTCCATGAAGGTGGTCTTTCTACACTCTGAAATCAATTGGTTCTATTTGATTTTTCTTGTGACCAGAGACTTTGATAAAAAAAAATAAAATAAATCCCTGCTCACAGTTTTGGGCTACGTTAGAGAAAGTGTAGTCTTGAGGGATGAGGCGCAGAGATGAGAAAAATGCCACTATTAGCAGGAGAAGGCTGAAATCTGAGGCAGAGAGAGGAGCCTTGGCACAAACACACTAGCAGCTGCCATTTCTGGTAACAGCAAGCTGGCTCAGAGATGGGAAAGATGACGGATCTCCATTTACATTCTCTGATCAGTTGGAGATTAAGAGAGCAAGAAACTGAAAATGGTCCCCAGAGATGATGATACACATTGTGGCAAAAGCATTACCTATTTCCTGAAAACTTGGTGGGTGAAGGTTTTGTGGGACATGGATTTGTTCATCAGTTTTAAATCACATGGTGCTACAAAACCCAGAAAGAGCCTGCTGATTGGATCTTCTGGGCTCCATT
>PVHP010053607.1:0-10722 GCA_004024765.1 Zapus hudsonius
GAGAGAGAGAGAGAGAGAGAGAGAGAGAGAGAGAGAGAGAGAGAGAGAATACACCAGGGCCACCACCCTGTGGGTCTGGCTTATGTGGGTCCTGGGGAATTGAACCAGGGGCCTTAGGCACTGGAGGCAAGTGCCTTACCCGCTGAGCCATCTCTCCAGCCCACAGAGATCTTTTTTAAGAGCCCTAAATCAAGTGCTTAAGCCTCCAGGGTCTAGCCATCCCTCCTGCTGCTGTTCCCCTCTGGTGTAGACTCCACATGCAGGCTTGGTCTGCCCTCCTCCCTGGTTGCCTGTTGTGGGGCCCTCCACTAAAGGGATCTTTTTCCTAGATCTTCAGAAAAGCCACTCACACCAGCTCAGCAAGATCTTATCGAATACTTATGAGGACCCTGACAATCAGTATGCAAGGTCCCAGATGAAGTAAGGGGGCCACCCGCGTGACCAGCTGGCCACTGTCAGGGTGGGTGAGGCCCAGCTTCCTACTCAGCACTCCTACCCCACCCTAGTCCAGCTGGTTCCTGCGTGAAGATCGTGTCTGTGAGCCATCGAGAGAAGTTCGTCCGCATCCTCAACCTGTCGCAGGTGGAGACCATCGACCTGGGCGGCTTCGTGCTGCAGCAGCTCGTTCGCGACTTCCCTGTGTGCATGTACCGCTTCCCGCCCGCCACCCTGCTGAGGCCTGGACACCACATCACGGTGCGCCCCGCCACCTACGAGCCCGCGCCGCCCCGGCCCGGCCCGCGCCGCCCCTCACCCAGCGTCCCACGCCCTTCCCAGGTGTGGGGTGAAGGGACCGGCAAGACTAAGCAGCCGCCGCCGGTCTCCTCGGGCCAGGACTCCTTCCAGTTCCAGTCCAGCCGGGGCTGCGTGACGCTCCTCGTGAACAACCATGGCCAGGTCAGTGCGGGTCCCAGCCGAGGAGCTGGCGGGCAGGCTCGCGAGGTGTGAGTGGCCAGCGCGCCCCTGCTTGGCACCGCAGGTTATCAGTGAGCACCAAGACCCACCCTGTGTGACCGAAAGCTTGAGGATCTTCGAAGACAACACTGATTGGTCCATCGACCGCTTCCCGCTCACCGAGGCCAGGCCCAAAGCTGATCCTGATGCCCGGAGACGCAAGTGCCGGGTGCGGGAGCCCAGGACCAAGCACAGGAGAGCGGGGTGGGCACCACGAGCCCCCCGTGCCGCCCCAGCAAAACCCGTCTCCTACGTCCCTAAGTCCTGTCTCCATCAGGACCAAAACCCTGCCCAGAACTTCACCCCACCTCGCCCCCAGTTGACCAGGACACCCCTCAAGCCCTGCCACCTCCCCGGGCCTGGTCCCAGCCAGAAACACCTCCCCATGGGCGGGCTGCGGCCCTCAGGACCCCCTCGCCCCACTGGGACAGGGACACGGGATGTTTTGCCGCTCTTGAGCACCGGCAAGTTTCTTCACCCGGGGGAAGTTTCTGTGCTGCCAGAAACCACCAAGACCAAGACGTCGTCGGAGATCCTGCCTGCCCTCCAGGGTGAGCCGTTGGGGCGGAGGTGAGGGTGCGTGGGCCAGGCCCGCGCCCGCCTGACTCTGCTTCATCCTGTCCCATGCAGGGGCCGCCGCCGTGTGCATGGAGGACAGCCCGGCTAGGCAGGAACGCAAGGTCCGGGTGAGTGTGTGCACACACCCAGCTTCCTCTCGCCTCGCCCCTGCCCGCACAGTTCTCAGGCCCCTTGTTCCACAGGTGTGCCGGAAAACCGTGGACCGGAACTGCCCCTTGGTGGCCTTGTCAGTGCAGAGCACAGCTGCCAGCAAATATGGCTTCCGCTTCCTCTGCTACCCTCCCATCACTGAGGAAGTGGGCCGGCGGTTGTAGGGTAGCCAGGCCAAGCAGGCAGTGCCAGCTGTGTATTTATTGAACCAACTGCTCTTTATATAAAGTAAAGCATCTATCTGTATACCTGAGAGTCAAAAAAATGATTCATTTGGTTTCTGCAAAGGGCACCTTGTCTCAAGAGAAGGAAAAACACCCTGCTCTGGAAAAGTTGCAAATCCACAGGGGATGGGAGGCTTGGCTGTGTCCTCTGAGGCCTAGGACAAATAGCTCAGAACTTGAACTACATAGGTGACTGGGGCACATGGGGAACCCAGCTCCAGCCACCTCCAGCCTGGGCCCCACCTAACTGGGAAAGTCTTCTAGGCCAGGCCTCCTGACCCTTCCTCCTGGGAAGGCTAGGTCCTAAGGAAGGGGTGGGGAGATGGCACAGTGTTGGGGAGCTAGGTCCTCCCTACCTTCAGACCTAATCTGGTTTCTGGCCTTGGCTGCCCCCTAGCTGCTTCCAACCCTGAACTATTTCCCTCCACCAAGAGAGGCCTTTCCTATCATAGGCCAACCTCCCTCCCTATACCTGTCCAGAACTGAGGTCAGTGAGGCCAGAGTCTTGTTGGGGCCCCTTTGCCCCAGTTCAAAAGAGCCCAGTTAAGGGAGGGGTTACACTAAGGGAAGGAATGGGCTGGGGAAATAGGGTTCAGATGATGTAGGCAGTGGAGGCTTGGGGGTCTGGCTGCTGGGTCCAGTGTTGTCTTTGGACATCGCTGGGCTCGATGACTGGGTCCTGAGGACACCTCCAGGGCTCTCAGGGCAGTAACTGCAGCCAACCTCTCATGTAGCCCAGGCCCTTCACCCAGGCTGGTCCCCAGGTTGCCCAGGGTTCTGAGTCTACGCCTTCTGAAGGGCAGGTCTGCAGATCCCTGGGGAGAGCTGCTGCTTGACTTGGGTGGCATTGGGTATTTGGGGGGAGAAGGGATTAGGTGAAAGCCTGAGGTCTTGGAATGTTCTGGAAAGCAAGGAAAGAGACAGTATATCAGAAAGGACCTGTCAAAGGAGTCATCAGATGAGAAATCACTACTTACCTACGGTCCTGTAGCCTACAGATAGTGGCAGACTGGGGGTGGTGGCACCTCAGCAGAGAGGATTTCAGTGTCCACTATGGTACCCACAGGGTCACACTGCTCTACTCCCTCTCCAGTGACTACCAGTCACTGTGACTCCAGTCCTGTGACTACCTCTGAGTCAGGCAGAAGTCACGGTACCTGGACTCTGTCATTGGATCACCTGGACCCCATCCCCGAGGTTATAGTAGCCCTACACCAGTTCCTCAGCCTCTGCAATAGTGTGAGGTAGGGGGGCAGCATCACCCAGTGCCCTCCTGGACCTGGTACCTGGAGCAGGAGGACCAAGTACCTTTGTCTCAGAGTGTCCTGCTTTGTTACCACTGAAATCACCCCTCCTCCTACTGGCCATCCTCCTGTTCTTCCTCCACGTTTGCAACCCTTGTCCATTGGGTGGCCAGGTGTTGACCCCTCGACTCTCAGGGCCCTCTTCCTGCCCAGGCACCAGAGAGTTTATAGAGGGGGACAGGCATGGCTGGTCAGTCCTCTGACCACTCCCCTAAGAAGATCGCTGCTGACTTTGAACCTTTGCTCTTTCTGCCTGTGCCCACGGTACCCCTCTAGCCTTGTTCACACTGCTGGGTGAGAGACCTCTCTGCCTTGCAGCAGCAGTCACTATGAAGCCAGTGTCCCCTGGAGAGGGTCCTACCTGGCTGAGCTCCACATCCCTGAGCATAGCACAGGTCAGTCCTGTGAGGTTAAGCACCTGTTGTAGTATTCCTAACCTCCCCTGCCTTGGCCTCAGTGAATCTGCCTTTGTAGCCTTGGACAGGATCCTGCCTGCTTTCCTGAGAACTGGTGCCTGCTTGGGAATGCCTCTGGTTTCATGAAGCTCACACCAGGAGGTTTATCTGTCAGTGCAGATGCTGCTGGACTTGTTCACCTTTCCTGGGTGGAATGCCCTTCCCTCACATCTCTGACATCTTGAGGTGCCGTAGGGTTGGGGAGAAGTTAGGACTGGCCCTCTCTAAGTTGTGAGCCCCTCCTCCCAGGAGAGGACTATCATGCATAGCCCCTCCCAGAGCCTTGCAGAAGAGGGGGCTGAGCTGAAGTGTGGTAGTGGCTCCCATCCCCAGGTGTGTGTGTGGGGTCCGGTCACTCTTAGGTACTGGGGTAGTACCTGATGCCAGGCTTGAAGGCTTGGGGGAAGTCTTGAGCCCAGTCTGATCCTCTTTCTCTTCAGAAGCCTGGGCTGGGACCTTAGCAGGCCCTTCCTGCTGGGACTTCTGCTGCTTATGGAGGATGGGGCTGAAGTGGGGAGAGGTGGAGCTGCAGCCATGCCTGTCTTGTACCCAATTCCAAATGGCCACGAGACTGGGATGGTCTTCTGGCCTCTGGCTCTCGGGCTTATTTAGCCATCCTTGGGATCAGTGGCTGCTCAGCCAAGGCAGCCTCTAGCCCAGATCCTCCCACACCAGAGAGAACACAGTAGTAGGACTGTTAGGGGAGGGACACCAACCGCAGGCCAAGTTCCCTCCAGACCCGAAGCTCAGTCATGGTCAGGTCACAGCTGTCTGCAGGGTCAGGCCCTGATGTGGAAGGCCTGGTAGCCAGATCTGGCCTGTGTGGGGCCAGCTGCTCTGGGGGTGCCCATGCCTGGGGAGGGAAAAGGCTGATTTGGGAACCCTGGCCCTGGAATAAGAAGGCAGAGTACTTGGTATGTCATGAGCCCTGGATGCTGGTGCACTGTGCTGGGAGGAGCTGGGTGATGGTCCATGGTTGGGGGAAGGAGTCCTGAATGATGGTCCAATTTGGGGAGGAGGCTGGGGCCTTGGCTCACTTTAGGGTTTGGGAAGGATATTACCTGGCTCTGGTGTCTACGCTCCCACAGGCCTTTGGTGGGGTTCCCACAAAGAACATGACCAGCACCTGAAGAAGAGGGTGTGGGGCTGGAGAGATGGCTCAGAGGTTAAGGCACTTGCCTCCAGTGCCTAAGGCCAGGGGTTCAATTCCCCAGTACCCACATAAGCCAGACCCACAAGGTGGTAGCCCTGGTGTTCTCTCTCTCTCTCTCTTTCTCTCTCCCTCTCTCTCTCTGTCCCTCTCCGTCTCTGTATCTCTGCTTGAAAATGAATAAATAAAATATTTTTAAAAAAGAGAAGAGGGTGTGGCTATGCCTGATTTTGGGTCAAGGCACCATAGGGTTAGTTCTGAGCCAAAACAGGTCAGTTACCATGGGTGAGGTTGCTGGCATGGTCTTCGAGGGCTGAGTCCTCAGGAAGTAGGCCTTCAGGTAGAGGCCCCCCAGGGATCAGCAGAGACAGGGCCCAAGGCTGGGTTTCAGGCAGGAGCAGTGTTGGGTCAAGTTTCCGCGTGTTGAGACCCTGGGAATGATCTGCCCAGGGTCAGAACCAGAGGTCAGTGGGGCTCATACTAGCCATCCCAGACTACAGAACACTGCCCTGTCACTCAAGAAGCTGGGGGCGGGGCAGAAAGATTGTGAGAGCCATGGTGGGGGAGAATATTCAGAGGCATGATGCCCCTGAGTAACAACATACTAGGGAGAAACGGGCTGAATGCTAGGCTATCCATGATTTCCTGCCCCAAGGACTGATCCAGATGGCCCACAGAGGAGGATATCCAGCTGATTGGGGATGGGGAAGAGGGGTACTGGGGAACTGGGGATAACAACTCATCGTTTGCCCACTAAATAATGTAACTCATTATGGACAATTTATAAAAAAAAAAAAAAAAGCTGGGGGCTATGGGGCTGGCTTCTGATGATCCTCTTCCTTCCAGAGAGACCCTAAGCCTCAGGTCCTTCTCTCCCTCTGCATACAAATGGGAAAACCCACTGATATTGCCCCCAGGGGCACTGTTCTAGCCTAGGGCTAATGTGCACAGGTAAGGGAACCAGGGAATATGGTGGAGGAAGAACACAAAATATAGTCACCCCCCTCTCTGAAAGGCTTGGGAGCTGATGGACTCTTGTCTTCTTGGGGGTCTGACAGAGGACTGTCTTGCAGGGTGGGGGAGGGGCTGGTGGAAGTCTCTGCAAGAGTCAGGGGCAACCCTAACCCTACCCAGTCGGGGAAGTAGATTGTCCAGCATGCTGCTCTCCTTGATGGCCTCCTTCACCATAAGCCAGTCTTGGTTCAGTTTCCTGGGGGCAGGGAGGTTGATGCATGTGGTGGGCACGTCATCTAGGATGTGCAGATGGGGGATGAGCTTCCTTACTTCTGCCCTATAGTTGTAGTCCCTGAGTTCCTGCAGGAAAAAGGGAGAGAGACAGCAGGCCTGGGTCCAGTGGACCCTCTAGACTAGCTATTTCCTGGGGCTCCCTCCCTCAGACCACTATGGGGCAGGGCACAGGGACCACAGGCAGTGACACTGCCCTACCTAGCTGGATCCATGAGCCTGGAGGGTGAGAACACAGTCCACTGATACCCTCTAGCTTGTGCAGAAGAGCATATGGCACCACCAAGCAGCTGTTATTGAAGTGGACAGTGAGCTTGGGCATGTATGGCCTTGTGTGGGGGGTGTGTGCCTTTGGGTGCTAAACAGGGGCTTGCATATGCCTAGCAGTTTGAAGCAGACTGTCAGGACTCCAGTGGCAGAAAAGATAGAGCTCACAGAGAACGAGCTAGGGAATTCATGTGGTTGCAAAGGTACCTTCCCCCCTGGGGAACCCTCTTCCCAAATGCATGCTGGCTGAGGGTTCAGCACCCACACCTTGTTGGAAGGGCCAGGGGCCGGCTGCAGGCACACCAGATTGCCTTCTAGCGTGAGTGTGGCCAACCTTGGGCACAGCTGCAGGTACCGCACCTGCCCCAGGTCCTCCACACTGTTGCCCTCAAGGTCCAGCACCTCCAGCTGCTCAAGCAGGCACAGTGGGCTCAGGTCTGAGATGTTGTTGTAGGAGACATAGAGTTCCTAGGGACCACATGGGGATCTCAGCTGGGGTGTGACTCAGCACCCCTTCCTCACCTCTGGGTGCTGCAGACCTACCTTCAGTGCTGGGAAGGAGCCAATGCCATCCAGGTCAGTCAGGCCACAGCGAGAGAGCCACAGGACCTGCAAGTGGCCCAGAGAGGTGCCCAGATCTCTGCAGAGGCAAGCGGAATGACATGGTGGTTAATCATCTCCCTCTGCTTTCTGATCTATCCAGATGTGAGTCAGTTGCCACCACCTCAGCGGTGAGCCACCCCTGCTGCCATGGCTTCCTTGCCATGTTGGACTGTATCTCCTGAACTGTGAGCCCAAATCAATCTCTCCTCCCTTAAATTGCTTCTTGTCATGTACTTAGTTACAGCTATGAAGAAAGTAGCACAAGTGGTCAGTGCTGGAGTGGAGGGCTGAGGCCTTGTGCCAAGCCACTTGGCTGCCTCAGGAAGAAGGCTGAAGCTTCCGGATCTTGAGCAGTTACAACCTTCTCCAGCCCTTGAAGGCCTGGTTCTGGTCCTGGGGAGCTGTCTTCAGCTTTGCTGCTTGACCTACCTCTATGCTATATGCTGCCCTCCCCATCTGGCCTGCTGTAGCCACAGGGCCTCCTCAGGTTCCTGTGGCACAGGACACAAACCGGGTATGAGTATATAGACCTGCCCTTGCCCTTCTCCTGGTGGAATGTTTTGTTTTTCAAGGTAGGGTCTTACTCTAGTCCAGGCTGACCTGGAATTCACTGTGTAGTCTCAGGGTGGCCTCGAACTCAAGGTCCTCCTACCTCTGCCTCCCGAGTGCTGGGATTAAAGACGTGCGCCACCACGCTGGGATGGAATGTTCTTTTTATAGCACTGAACTCTCACTGCATCCTTGTGAAAATGCCACCAGGTTTCAGGCTTTCTGAGCCTCCATAACTTCTCCACAACTCTGTATCTAGCTCATAACTCCCCCTCTGTTACTCATTCACCACAAAGATCATGTGGAGTCTTTTTCTGCTATTGTCCTGGGCTCCACATTTGCTTTAATCTTTTGTCTTTCAGTTTCAAAATTTCACGTTGATCTAGTATGTTGCCTTAAATGACTATTTCTATTCTTTTTGAGATGGTCTCACTATAAGCCCAGGCTGGCCTACAACTGGAGGTAGTCCTACATGAACCTCTCAAAGTTTGAGATTGCAGGTATACACCACCACACACAGCTCTTCCAACTGTTCAGCCACCCCTCTCCTGACTGGAATTGGTGTCTGGTGATTTCTTTCCAGAGGTTTGTGGAGACTCCATATCTTATTACTCACAAACTTAAATATGCATGTGTGTGTGTGTGTATGGGTGTGCCAGGGTCTCTTGCCATTGAAAAAGAAGCCTATCTAGCTTTATGTGGGAGACTGGGGAATTGAACCCAGGCCAGCAAGCTTTGTAAGCACCTTCAACTACTGAGCTATCTCCCCAGCTCTTGCTCGCAGACTCTTGCTGACTGCCTGTGTGGTCACTTGGTGTGGGGGTCTCAGTCATGCTGTCTCTTTCTACTGTTTCAGGTGGTGTAGGCACTGCTCTATCCTCTTCTGGTAGAAAAGTATGAGGAAAGACTATTTTTTTTTTGGATGCCCAAACATCTGTCTTCATCTGGAAGTTAATTCTGTTTTGATGTTGAGTTTTATTCTTCCTTTGTGTGTATAGATGAAAAAAACTTTTTTTTTTTTTTGGTTTTTCAAGGTAGGGTCTCTCTCTAGCCCAGGCTGACCTGGAATTCACTCTGTAGTTTCAAGGTAGCCTCGAACTCACAGCGATCCTCCTTCCTCTGCTTTCCAAATTGTTGGGATTAAAGGCGTGTGCCAGCACATCCAAAGAAAAGCCTCTCTTATTTGTGACAAGTTTCCTTTATTCTTCATAGATTATTCTCCATCCTATCATTGCAATTTTCTTTTCTTTCTTTCTTTCTTTCTTTCTTTTTTTTTTTTGGTTTTTCGAGGTAGGGTCTCACTCTAGCCCAGGCTGACCTGTATTCACTCTGTAGTCTCAGGCTGGCCTTGAACTCATGGCGACCCTCCTACCTCTGCCTCCCGAGTGCTGGGATTAAAGGCGTGCGCCACCACGCCCGGCACTGTAATTCTTTAAAGTCCATCATGGACAGTTAACTCTGTTCATTTCTGCCATTCCTGCCCTTTGTAGATCACACTGGTTTCTTGTAATGTTGCCTTCATTTTATCTTCATGTCTTTGATGGTGTTGTGGTTTTCATCCATTCCTCTTCAGAGCTTGTCCACATCTTTCCTCTTGTGGCTTATGACAGTCATGTGGCTGGGCCTAGCTGCAAGGGAGTCAGGCAACCTTGGTTTCTTTTGGTTGACCACATACCTACCTGAACATAGTGATTCCTCTTGTTATAGCCTAGGAATAAGTATCAGGAAATAATGAGATTTTTACCACACATTGTATTAAAGAGGAACTTAATAGGAAAAATATGAAATGTGAGGCATATACCATTGTGGAAACCTGTGTAAAGTAAATGAAGCCACACCTAGAATCCCAGCACTTGGGAAGCTGAGGTAGGAGGATTGCTCTGAGTTTCAGGCTAGTCTGGGCTGCACTGAGTTGTCCTCTGGCTTCCACACTCAAGTTCATGGGGTGCACACATCTGCACACACCACACATACTCTATACACATATACACACGTGCACACATGCACATGTGCAAAAAACAAAAAGGCAGACATGATGACTCATATCTACAATCCCAGCACTTGGAAGGTGGAGGCAGGAGAATTAGAAGTTGGAGGCTAGCCTGGGCTACATGAGACTGTCTCACGAAAAAAACTAGAAAGATTAAAACCATTGAGAAACTGAGGCAAGCACTCAGCTCAGGGAGCTAGAAAAGAAATAACAGAAAACAAGGAAGGAAGGGTGAGGTCACAGTAAGAATGTACCAGCAACAACTGATTAACAGCCCAGAGCCAACAAAGATAAAAAGAGAGATGATGCAAACATAGGAAATTTAAAAAGAGCAATGAGGATAGTCATAGTGGCAATGCGAGATGATTAAAAAAACAACAACATTGTGGGGCTGGATCACATAGGTGACTGGGGCACCTGCAGCTGGAGAGATGGTTCAGTGGTTAAGGTGCTTGGTTGCAAAGTTTAACTACCTGGGTTCAATTCCCTGGTACCCATGTAAAGCCAGACACACAAAGTGGGGAATGCATCTGGAGTTCATTTTTAGCAGCTGGAGGCCCTGGTGCTTGTTTGTTTCCGTTCTCTCTCTCTCTCTCTCTCTCTCTCTCTCTCTCTCTCTCTCTCTCTCTCTCTCTTTCTCTCTGCTTGAGTTTTCTATGTAGTCTCAGGCTGGCCTCAAACTCACAGTGATCCTCCTCAGCCTCCTGAGTGCTGGGATTAAGGGTGTGTGCCGCCACACCCCACCTTCCTTCTTTTATCTCTTTTTCTTTCTCTTTTCTTTCTCCTTTTCTCTCTCCTTTCCTTCCTTCTTCCTTCTCTCCATTTCTTCCTTTCTTTTTTAAAAATATTTTATTTTTTGCTGGGCGTGGTGGCACACGCCTTTAGTCCCAGCACTCGGGAGGCAAAGGTAGGAGGATTACCATGAGTTCAAGGCCACCCTGAGACTACATAGTGAATTCCAGGTCAGCCTGGGCCAGAGTGAGACCCTACCTTGAAAAACCAAAAAGAAAAAAGAAAAAAAATTATTTTTTATTTTATTTATTCATTTTCAAGCAGAGAGAGAGAGAGAGAGAGAGAGAGAGAGAGAGAGAGAATCAGGGCCACCACCTTGTGGGTCTGGCTTATGTGGGTACTGTGGAATTGAACCAGGGGCCTTAGGCACTGGCAGCAAGTGCCTTAACCACTTAGCAATCTCTCCAGCCCCCTTTCTTTCTTTTTTTTTTTTTAAACTATTTACTTTTTTTTTTTTTTT
>PVHP010053608.1:0-10716 GCA_004024765.1 Zapus hudsonius
AAAAAAAAAAAGGATATGTCTGTAATCCCAATGCTCCTACACAGAGCTGAGAGACAGAGACAGAAGAATCCTTGGAAGCTTGCAGGCCCACTAGCCTGACATACAATAGTGAACAAGAGACCTCGCCTCAAACAAGGTAGAACACGAGAGCTGACACTCGAGGACTTCCAGATGGGCCATAACATGTCCCATCACACACACAGAGACTAAAAACAAAGCAAACCAGCCCCTCCGGCTGCTTAAGAGCTCCCGCTAGTCGCGAGGTAAGACAGTTCTGGAATTGGTAGGTGGTGATGGGCACACGTGACCTGCTTCGTGCACTACGATGTATGCTCAGAAACAGGTTAAAATGGAAGATTTTATGGATGCACATTTTACCAAAAGTAAATGAGCGATGCCTAAAATCTGTGAGGAATTTCAGAAGTCAGACGGAGGTCTACTAACAGGGTGTGATGTGAGTTGATGAAGCTCAACCACCTGACCTCCTCCAACCCCAGGCAGGGGCTAGAGAGATGGCTCAGTGGTTAAGGCACTTGCCTCCAGTGCTTAAGGCCCCGGGTTCAATTCCCCAGGACCCACATAAGCCAGACCCACAAAGTAGTGGCCCTGGTGCTCGCTCGCTCTCTCTCTCTCTCTCTCTCTCTCTCTCTCTCTCTCTCTCTCTCTCTCTCTCTCCCTCTCTCTGTGTGTATCTCTGCTTGAAAATGAATAAATAAAATATTTTTTTAAAAATTAGAAAAAAAAGAAATCCAAGCAGGTAGGAAGTGGGGGGACAGAACACTGGGAACCAGCTGAGGGCACTAGTCCCCCCCAAGGGGCCATCTCCTCTACCCCCAGATCCACCATGCCTCAGCCCTGAAGGCCATCCCCAGAATTCTCTCCCCTCACTCCCCAAACCTTCTTCCCTTTCTTCCCATCTTCCCTTCAGTGCAAGGGCAGCCTGATCATGGCAGGGAGAGTTAGTCATGTCCAGAGAGACAAATGCTCTCAACACAAATGAAGAAACTTAGGCTCCAAAGGGTGGAGGCCATCACCTGAGGCTTCACTATCTGGGGGTGCCGATACATCTCAGAAGGCAGGGTGCCTTACCCCTGGAGCAGCCAGCTGGCTGGCAGAAGACTGTGGGACTCAGATGGCCAGGCCTGTCAGCCTTGCCTGGAGGCTGGCCCTGGTCAGCCCCAGAAGACATAAGCAAGGAAGGCCAGGCTGCTGGCTCCTGCCCCCAGTGGACAGGAAAAGGGAAGGGGCTTTGAAGGCTTATTTCCAGCCATCATCTCTCTAGCATTATCAGGCCTCGGAAGCCATGGATGGAGCAAGAAACCAGCTGGAAGAGCTGGTCACCTCAGGCCTGTGGAGAGTGACGGCTGAGTGGTGGGCTCAGATGAGAAACCAGGATTGGGGTCGGGTTGGCAAGGGGTAGTGGCTGCAGACCAGGGCTCCCTGGCACTCCCTCTAGTGGGGTGGTTCGTGGAAGCATGTTAATGTGACCTAACCATGACTGTTAAGTGCTGAGAAGGCCAGAGGAAGAATGGGCCTGGAGGAGCCAAATTTGCTTTTGTCTGTGGAGACTGGCTGGATGTTAGCCACTGAGGGGCCTGTGGAGGACAAAGACATTCCCAGCAAGATACAGAGGCTGACCCAGCCTGTGACTTCACGGGAAACAGGCCTTTCCTGAGCCAACAACAATAGGACAAGCAGAGGCAGGAAGGGCCCCTCGATGACCAACACATGCTTAACCCTTCACACACCCTTACTCCACAGCCAGGGGCTGAAGACCACAGTCAGCATCCATTCCCATGGCTGGGGACCCTGAAGCCAATGGAATGGCTCCCCTGACCTCTGAGTGACCCAGGGCAGGGCTGACTTCTGCTGTTAGCAGGATATGGGACAGGAAGGAAGAATGGGTAGGTGACAGGACCACACACCGTCCCTGGAGTGTTCCACACAGAGAGCAAGTCTCCACCCATCCCACTGCCCACAGGCAGACAGGCCTGCAGACAGGACTCCATTAGAAGTGGAGTCCCGGTGGTTCCTGGGACACATTCCAAAGCCTGGCCCAGGCGTGGGGGGGGGGGGGGAGAAACCACTGATCCTCCAGGGCTTATCACGCCCCTCCTATGAGCCCATGAGCAAGCTGCCCTTAGGGTCTCAATCTCCTCTGTGAGGTGGGGTAAGCCAAGTGTGGAGGTCATTGTGGTAGGGTGCTGCCTCTGCTGGAAGGGTGACCTGGAGGCAGGTGGGGACCCCATTTGCAAGTGGTTCTGGAAACAGACTGGGGCCTGAAGCAGGCAGCACGTGCACCAGAGACCCCGTGTGCACTGGGATTGGCCTGCAAACTAACAACACAGGGTGCTGTAACCCTTCCAACCAGATGTTTGGTGACTGTGGACAAACCCAACTCATCCTAGTGTGGCTGGATGTTCAAGCAAGAGTTTCAACTGCTTCCATCATAGAACTGTTATAGGGACCCTTCCAGACTCAGAACACTGGGACCAACCTGTACTGGTTCTGGAGGTATTGCTGAGTGACAGATAAGCCAACTTCACCTGCTGGGACTGCTTTTGTTTACCAACTAAAAGCAAACCAGAAACAGCTCACATGTCTGAGCTTTGTAAGGAGGTTGGAAGATCCCATGAGCAAGGCTGACCTCTGCAGAAAGGATACTGGGTCCTCTCACTAATGTCTCCTTTCCAAGAGGAATGTTGTCACATGTCACTGGAGTGGTCAGCAAGTGAACAGACTGGGAAAAGACAAGGAAACTGTCCAAGAGCATGCTCAGGTCGGGGTGCCAGGCTTCATCTGAAGGGAATGAGCCCTGGAAGGGCACAATCTGTCTTCACCCCAGAGTAGCTCCCTGGCTAGGCTCAGGGGCTCAGGTTTGTCATTCCATCAACTCAGGAAACTGATGCAGGAGGCTCACAAGTTCCAGGTCACCTGGGAGAGACCCTGTCACAAAATAAAAAGTAAAAAAGAGCCAGGCATTGTGGCACACGCCTTTAATCCCAGCACTTGGGAGGCAGAGGTAGGAGGATCACCATGAGTTTGGGGCCAGCCTGAGACTACATAGTGAATTCCAGGTCAGCCTCAAAAAACCAAAGAGTTTAAGGTCATCTGTGGCTGCATACTCAGTTTGAGGCCAGAATGAGGTACAATGAGAACTTGTCTTGAAGAAACCAAACCAAACCAAAAATAAGGCTGGGAAGATGACTCAGTAGAGTTTGCCTAGCATGCATGAGACCCTGGGATTAATCCCTGGTAACCATCAAATCAGTGAAGAAAGCAAACTCGAACCCAGGTCTCTAGATCTTGCTCTCTGCTGTGCCAGCTGGCCACTTGAAGGCTGGTGAGGACAGAGGAGAACCAGAGAGTAGCTTCCAGGCCAGGGGTCCTGGTCTATGGCCTGGCTGCACCCTGGTCGACTGGCTCCAACACCCAGTCGCCCATCTGCCTTATTTGGCCTGGGCCGCAACCATAAACACTTCAGTATGAGGCTTCTGCCAGTGGGTGGGGCCCGACAGAGGAGGAAGAGGAAGGGGGAGGACGTGGCAGAGGGATTCCAGCAACAGCTGGCTAGGCCTTGCTTTTTGCTGGATCTGGGGCAAGCTTGGCCTATACTCCAATGGCACCTACTGACCACGTCTGCCACCCCCTGGGAACCAAAGAATGAAAACTAAACCCAAATCCAGGCCCAGAGGGATGCCAGGGCTCAGGTCAATCCACCTTTCTGGAGGAGGGGTGGTGCAGTCAGCTGAGGGCACACAGGGAAGCAGGCTGCCCGGGCATGTTCCCAGCCTTTGTGACGAAGCCTGTGGTCAGGGTTGGCCTGGACCTCAGAGGCCCTTGAGAGCAGACAGAGGTGAAACTGGTAAGGGGGTCCCCATCTAGCTACCCAGCTGGGCCAGGTCTGCTCTGGTCATCCTCTTAATATGTCCTCACTTCCCACTCACCACCTCTAAGGCTCTAGACAGACATTTAAGCTCCCCATGATCACAAGCCCATGCAGACCTGGACTCCACCTTCTACCCCAAAGCTGACCCTGATCTCCCTCCAAAAGAAGCCTCAGGCCCTCCCCTGGTAACTCCAGCACTGGCTAAAGACAATTATGTTCACAGATGTGCCTCTAGCTGGTTTCCCAACTATGGGTGTCATTCCCATCCTACCAGCACCAGAGCCTGCTGGAGTCAGGGAAGCATCTCTTCCCACCTGCCCTTATAGACATTGGGAAATTTCAGATATCATTCTTCCAGAGTGGAAGGCAGACTTGGCGGTGCTTAGAACAGTTTCTGAGCACATCATGGTTACAAAACCCTAACCATCTCAGCACTTTTGTTTGGTGGAAGAGAAAACCAACACCCATGGGAGAAAGCCGAGGCAGCAGGACCATGGTGGCAAGAGGCCATGAGAATAAGTCCTAGCTGAGCCAAGCAGGTAGCTGCCTCAGCCTGGACATTAAGGGCAGGGAGAGGTGCAGGGAACATGGTCTTACCTACTTGGAGCCTAGCCAAACAGCCTGGGGCTCAGGGAGCTCTTGGAGCATTTAATTAGCACACTGTCCAGGGGTCTAATTAGTGTGGTGTCCAGGAAACATGGTTTTCCGGCTCATCTGACCAACATGGAGCAGGTTTAGTCAGCTAGGCTTCCTCTTGGCACCACAGCTTTCATTCAGCCAAGTGGCTAAAGCTGAGGATAGCCTGGCATCTACTCTGCACTGAGCAGAAGACCCCACCATCAAGAGAGGCAGGGAACCCACAGTCACATGACCCGGTCTTGCTAACCAGCCACCATTCCCAGGGCCATTCAGCTTACAGTGAGTGGACCATCTATAGACAAAGTCGCTTTGAGTGTCACAAAGGAACAGCAGACTTGAAGTGAGTGTAGCTTTGTGGATGGTGGTGGGTGTGGCTCGTGGGGTGCTCTGCACATGGTCACAGCCCCTGGAATTTTCACCAGAGCACAGGCAACTCCACAGCACCCATTTCACAGAGAAGCAGACCAAGGCCGCAGGAAGAGGCTGCCTCCACAGGAGACCATTGGCAGCTAAAGCAGGTGGGGCTGTTACCTGCACCTCAGCTCTTAACTAGCAGAGCTGCCAGACCATAGGGTGCTGGACAAGACGTGCAGGGGATGGTTCCACAGACGGCAGCCATCAGCCTGACAGAGGAGACAAGATGATGAGGGGCTATTTCCAGGCCTCTCAATGGACACAGCCTCACCCAACACCAGAAGCACCTTTCAAGGTCTCATATGGATAAAGAATGTGATTCCCAGGCAGACGTGGCTGAGCAGGGAGAAGTGACCTCAGGGTGCCCTGCCTGAGATCTCTCATCCAGGTCTTGTCAGTACACCAGGGACCAGAAACCAAGGGAAGGATGTAAGGAGCCCCAACATCAACAGCTCCTGTCATGGTTTGATCCAGGTGTCCCCCGCAAACAAATGAATGTGTTCTGGGTAATCGATCCTCAGCTGATGGCAGTCTGGATTTTACAACCTCGCTGGAGCTGTGCTGTTGGGGGCGGGTTTATGGGGTTATAAGCCAGCTTCCCCTTGCCAGTGTTTGGCACACCTTCCTGCTGCTGTTTGCAGTGCTGTGGCGGAGGTGATGTCCACCCCTCTGCTCATGCCATCGTTTTCCCTGCCAGGATGGAGTCTCCCCTCGAGTCCGTAAGGCAAATAAACCCATTCCTCCATAAGCCGCTTTTGCTTGGGTTCTTTCTGCGCAGCAACTAGAATGCTGACTACAACAGCTCCCCTCCCACCAAAATCCAGACAGACAGCTAATCCCCCTCCAGGGACCTGGCCCATCACCTCCTGCAAAACAATCCAGGTAACTAAAGTTGGGCAAAGGTGTCTCCTGGAGGGTCAGGACTGGGGCCACCAGCAGGGGACATCTGTCAAAAATGGAGAAGATTCCAGTGTGTGGAGTGGGGCATATTCCACACCAGCCATCCAATCCCTGCCACTGCCCACCCATGCGTACTCTCCAGCTGCCCTCCAGCCTCAGAGGGAAGAAGGAAGACAGGCCTATCTGCTCAGCCATCTCTGCTACTGCCACAGGCAAAAAGGCAGGGGAGGTTAGAGGCATGAGCAGGGACCCAAGAAGGACTTGGAGCTCTGCCAGTCCCCATCCCAGCTGATAGGAAACTGGGTTGGCAGAGCAACGCCTCCTTTCTAAGCTACCTGGAGCTCAGGGGTCTCTGGCCTCAGCAGGCAGCCACTACTAGCCCCATACACAGTGGGCCACTGCCCTTCAGCTACTGAGGGCTCCCCAGAACCTGAGATCCAGGCACAGTGAGACACCTTCAGAGCCTCCAAGTGGGTCATCCTGTCCACTGCCCTCACCTGACTCATGGATCACCACCTTCCCAGATCCTGGCCACTTGAGACCCTTGGGGACAAGGCAAGGACCTCAGCCAGCCTAAAGGGAAGGTACGTCTGGGACTCCCAGCTGAGCTGCAAAAGGTATAGGATTGAAGGGGGGTGGGGTGGGGGTTGAACTCCAAGTGAGTTACACACGGGAGAGAAGCAAGAGCCAAGCATTCGACAGCAGGCTTTTCTGGGTGGAGCCCCCTCCCCATTGCACCATGTCAGATGGGGAAACTGAAGCACGATGGGTCCAACGAGGTGCTGGTGTGGACATCACAGCCGCCCACAGCTTTAGTTGTTCGTCCAGGCACTGAGCCCAGGCCAGGCCCAGCTGGAAAAAAACAGGCCAGGGCATGTGGTTCCTCGGCCCACCAGCAACAGGCAGGCGGGTCCCATGGGCTCTTTTCTGAAGACACATGGACCCTGGAACCCTTGGTTCTCACCACATATACCACACCTGGACACTCACACAGACCCAAGTTAGTGGGGTCAATGATTAATTCGAGACCAACAGCTCTCGAGCCAGAATCTGAAAGTATCATGGAAGGAGCCACAGAAGTGACTGGCTGTGGGCCCTGAGCCAAGACCTGGGTTTGGGTGTGGGACCCAATGACGCCTGGAGTTCCAGGTTATGATTCAAACCTGCTCGGTGCCCAGCTGGTGAGCTGTGGTTGGCACAAGGAAGACAGCATAGGGAGCAAATGCCCAGACAGGCAGAAGGTGCTGGCAGTTTAGTGATGGCACTCCCTGGATCCCAGGCTCTCACTGACTGAGTGAGCTTGTACATTGTCTAAGGCTGAGACTGGCAGCAAGCAGAGTTGGCAGCTCTGCCTCTCTCAGAGGAGTGGGGCTCCTGATAGAGAAGTCTCCTAGGCAAGATGCTGAGCACACTACCAGCTTACTAGGCAGAGCACAGGTCAGACAGTAGGCAGTGTTTCTCACTCTGGTTCACCTGCAGAGTAGATAGCACATTCCAGAAGCCTCTTGAACCACAATGATTAGCACAAGAGCCCAGGCCTTAAGTTTATCCAAAGATAACACAGCAGGAGCCACTGCCCCCAGAATTCCAAGTGACCCAAAGGCCAAGATTCCTCCAGGCCATCTCTGATTGGGCACTTGAGAAGAGCCATAGAAAATAAAGATGATGTTGGGCATGGTAGTGCACTTGGGAGGCAGAGGTAGGAGGACTGCCAAGAGTTCAATGCCAGCTTGAGACTACATAGTGAATTCCAGGTCAGCCTGGACTAGAGCGAGACCCTACCTCAAAAAACCAAAAAAAAAAAAAAAAAAAGGAAAGGAGGAAATGAAGGTGGCACTCTGACCTGTGCCATCTTGTAATGAAGTTGTGCCACCCAGGGCTGAACTAGAATAAGGCCCCTCCACTAACCCTCATCTTCTGAGGCTGCAGAACAAGCCTGGATCCTCCTATCTACCACACAGCAGAAACCCATCAGGGACTGACCACAGACAGGGTCCCTAGGATAGCAATACTAGAGCTGCTCGGGCTGGGGAAGATGCTAGCCACCACCTACCACCTTCTCTCCAAGAGAGAGCAGCTCCCTTCCTTTGAAAATGCCCCCTGGCCTGGGACACCCCAGCCAGGCTGTGGAAGTCACAAAAGACTAACTCCATTGGGTCAGTATGGGATTCAGGTAATAAATACAGGCCAGGTATGGTGGTGCATGTCTGACACTCCAGCCCTTCAGAGACTTGGGCAGAAAGACTGCTGTAAGTCTGGGCTAAAGAGTGAGACCCTGTCTCAAAGCAAAAACAACACGAGTAACCTTCAATATCCACAATAGAAGGTTTCCAGCTCCCATGAATGTAAAATGTACAGTAGTCAAGTCTCTTCTAGAAAACAGAATGTTTGCAGAGAAGCAACCATCCTTCCTCCCCCCTTCTTTATGCTAAGTCTCCTCTACATGCTTTGAAATACCTAATATGACATAAATGCAATGTAAACAGTTGTTGTAATGTGTGGCTCAGGAAATAATGATAAGAAAAACAGTCTACTGTGTAGTGCAGACTCAAGTATCATAACCTCACGGCAGGGGAATGAGGCAGGAGGTGCATGATAAATGCAGAGCTTGTAGATATGAGGCCCGAATACATGGGGGTGTCACCTGCTGGGCCATGCAGCTACAGAGTAGGTGATGCAGGTAGGAGCAAGAAGGCCAAGTCCCACCCTCAGGAGCCCAGGGCCTCCCAGGGCCAGGGTGGGCCATGAACAAGGATGCAAAGAAACACGTAACACAATGGTAAGATGGTCCTGGGCTTGGGGACTTCAACAGATGACTGTCAAGTACAAGGGCGCTGGGGTGGAAACCATGATGAAGCAGGCCTGACTGTGAACACCATCAGTCACAGGACAGGATCCCCTCAATGCACACACAGCCATGTGTCCCCACTGACTTCTTAGCTGGGCCAAGATCCTCAGAGTGGGGTTCTCAGGTCATGCCACTGGCCTCACCTGGGAACCATGGAAACACAAGGTACTCAACTTGACCGGATCTTGGGTGCTGGCAATCTGTTTCCCACAAGCCCCTAGGGTATGCTCCCTAGCCATCTAGCTCTGCCTGCCACAACTTGTCTAAATGCATGGTGTCACCATCATCAGAGAAGCACACAGCAAGCTGTCCTAAACCCAGAAGGACCTAGACGCTGCAGCCAGCTCTCTGACTACAACCAATAGTGGCTTGTCCTTGGGTCCCACAGGAGCTCAGGTAGCCGGAAGCCACCACTCCTCAAGACCAGGGCTTTCCTTTCAGATGCAGGTGCCAGGTTCAGGCAGCTTCAGGCTGGGACTCCAGGTTGCACGCTGACTCAGACCCTGTGACTCACCCCACACCTCTTAGCCCATCCAGTAGTCTGCCTTATGCAAGCTGCCTAGTGCCTGGCCATAGGTTAACTGGCTGTGCAGGGTAGGAATGGGTCACTGGTCTAGGAGGCAGCCCAGCAGGGGAGGATTCGGGAACAGTTCCCTTTTCAGCCCTGGTGTCCCCCTCACTTCTATGCTTCAGGAGAGTCATATCTGGTCCCCTAACCTCCTAGCCATGCCTTAGCTTCCCCTTTGGCAAATGGGAGTAGCACAGGACAGATTGGTAGATAGAGACAGACACAGATGACAGATGGATAGACGGACGGGTAGATGCGAGATTATAGATGGGTAGATAGATGACACATGGCAGATGGGAAGATTATATATATATATAGATAATAAGCTGATAGATGTATGGGTAAGTAGATAGCTATATCCAGCTAGCACATACCCAGCAGAGACTCTACAGGTAGGGCCCCTATCCAACTCCAGCACCCTGAGCGGAAACAGCATGAAACAGGCCCAGATGTAGCCTGCCAACCTGAGGCCTGGGCCCGGGTGGCTGTTCTCAACAGCTGTGGCCATGGGCAGGACAGCAAGGTGTCAGGCCCCACATGCACTGCGGAAACGGAATAAGCTTGTAAAGTGACCAAGGAAAAATCAATAGCATTAGCTCCTAACAACCAGCCTGGTCCCACCCCCACAGCAAGCTGGCTCCATCCCATGATGAGACCTCCAACATTCAGGTACAAAGATGTTGAACACCTTGAACCTGATGAAACTCTGGGCCCGTGGCCTCAGTTTCTCCTTTTCATGCAAGGCCTCTGACCATCTCAGAGGTGTTATAATAATCATTTTCCAATCTTTAAAGTGCAGAAGAGGGCTGGAGAGATGGCTCAACAGTTAAGGCACTTGCCTCCAGTGTGTAAGGCCCCCAGTTCAATTCCCCAGTACCCACATAAGCCAGACCCACAAGGTGGTAGCCCTGGTGCTCTCTCTCTCTCTCTCTCTCTCTCTCTCTCTCTCTCTCTCTCTCTCTCTCTCTCTTTCTCTCTCTCTCTCTCCTTGAAAAATGACAAAATAAAAAAATTTAAAAATAAAAAAATAAAGTGCAGAAGAGGAGGTTGGAGAGACAGCTTAGTGGTTTAAAGAATATTGCTTGCAAAGCCTGCAGGAGTGGGTTTGATTCCCCAGTACCCACATAAAGCCAGACACACAAAGCAGTGTGTGCAGCTAACTAGTGTTATCCTGGTGTGTCCATTCTCTCTCTCTCTCTCTATCTCACTCTCAAATAAATAAATGAAAATATTTTAAAAAATAAAGTACAGGGCTGGAGAGATGGCTTAGTGGTTAAGGCATTTGCCTGCAAAGCAGAAGGACACGAGTTCAATTCCCCAGAACCCACATAAAACCAGATGCACAAGGAGGCACATGTCTGGTATTTGTAGTGGTTGGAGACCCTGGAGTGCCCATTCTCATTCTCTCTCTCTCTCTCTCTCTCTCTCTCTCTCTCTCTCTCTCTCTCTCTCTCTCTC